>WJFB01000395.1:0-52197 GCA_009870185.1 Pygmarrhopalites habei | reverse complement strand
CCCCCCCCCCCCCCCCACTCTCACTCCCCCATGACTTTGAATACTCTGAATGAGATGGGTGCACTTGGGTTGTTTACAATTTGTGTGTCTACTATTTTGTTCTATTTATTTTCTGAAAGTCAAACTTTGGAGGAGCGGCGCATTTGTCCGGATACGGAGAAATGGATGAGAGGAGAGGGTGAAAGTAAAATTGACCACTTTATAAAGTAAGCAATTTGGGAATGTGGGTGGAGGGATATTAGGGATGAAGAAACAAGAGAGAGGAATAAGAAGTAGATGATGATGATGTGTACAATGTACATACATTCCTTTTCTTATTCTGTCTGTGGCGGCTGCCAAAACGGATGAGATTTTCTCTACTCAACCAAAACGCACTGTGGATGTTGCAAAGTTGCGAATTGTGAGTGTGAAAGTGGAGCATGGAATTGAGAGGGGGAATCTCTCCGCTAAATGTGAAGGAGAAAGGGGGGGCTATGGATGCTCATTTAGTTGAAATGGTTTCCTTGTTGTAATATCTTATGTCTCGTGCTATCTCCATCCATCCCAGTCCACAATGGAGTGCTCCATCCACACACATTTCCCTTCCCCGTATAAAATGCATATGGCAGTAGTCATGGAGGTCATTTAACCTTTAGCTTATACAGCGACTGGAGAAACTTGGGGAGAAAGGCAATTAACAATGTAATCCCCATAAGCTTTTCCATAGGCCCAGTCAACACTTTCACACTCTCTCCCAGCCCAACAACCCCAAACACACGCTCTCCCTCTCCCCTACCCGCATTTATTCAATTCCATTTTTAAGCCTCATCTCCCCCTCGTCACCAACAATCCAAGTCCCTCACCACCCATCTATTAAGGTCAACTGGAGGCGGGAGTGTGTGAAGTAGCGGGGAAATACTCAAAAATCCAAACCATGTTTCTCTTCACACGTCCTTCACCTCCCGTCCCTCCAATTCCAACTCAATTCTTTAAGATACGGGTGTCAATGGACCACACTCCACATTACATGTATATGCAATGTAGAGACAGAGTCATGAATACAATTGTGCAAGATTTCATGTAGAATGGGTGCAATGGACTGCAATTGTTCAAAATCTTTCCGCACGGACGGAAGGACGGGTGCAGAGCCTCCGAAGAAGGAAGGGTCGGAGGGAATGTCAATGGGAGTCACCAAGGTAACCCTTCCAAATGGAGTCCTGCTTTGCATGAATCCTTTCGCCCATTTTATGGAAGAAATTTCTGACATGGGTGGATAATGGTGTTGATGAACGTGGTGACTACCAAATTGAGATGCTGAGTAAGCAGAGGGAGCTCAAATTTGGACGAGTCTTCATACAATAGCTTGGACGTTTCCCCTCTCATCACAAATCATCTCCCTTTCTCCCCTTTCACTTTTCCTCACATGTCTTGTCATTCTCCCCTTTTCCTTCCCACCTTTCTCTGTGCGAACAAACGGAGGGCTGTAATTCTGCCAGTACAATCCTGACCTTATATATGAACGAAGTCTGGCTATTACTAAAGATTATTCTGAAAATGGAGTCACAAAGAGGGCTGATATGGACAGTGGTGAATGTGCGTGTGTGTGGAGGGATAATTTAGAAAAGAAATTGAATGGAAATGGACACATTCAAAATCACATGCACTCGGCTGGATTTGTCCTGGAAATGCAGCGTCCTGAAAAAATGGAAGAGGGAAATGTGAAAACATCCATAAATTAGTTTTCCCCTCGTGAGGACATTGTGGAGGGACAGACATTAGGAGTGGAGTAATCCCTGTGTGAAATAATAATTTCATCTCTTCCCAATCATTTTTCAAGTTTATTCCAGGCCAGCCTATTATGCTGGGGAGTCGTACTCACTGTAGAATGTCTTTGTGAGCGGAGGAAAGACTCCAACTTTTCCATGAAAAGAATTGATTGATGAGCGTCGTCTGAGGTCACTTAATAACTCACACCCTCCCTTCCTCTCCTTTCCTCGTGTACTTCAATGTGGAAATTAATTGAGTTTAGCTTATTGATTTCTCCCGCCCTCCTTCTTTCACTTGAACCACATGTATCACTTTTTTTTCAAAAAATATACATTTTGTATCAACTCGTGAAAAGAGGTCACGAGGGGAGGGGAATTTGAGGAGGAGAAGCGGAGAAAAATTTAACTGCTGTCATCCGTAATGAAATAGTAAATTAAATTTTAATTAGAGCACATCCTTTGGAGAGTGTGGGCTGGGAACATTGCATTGGATGTTGGTGTGTGTGTGTGCGTGTGTGTGTGTGTGTTGGAGACTGGACGGGTAAACAGCAGGTTTTTGAGAAGCCGGGTTTTTGGACGGAGGGATGTTAAATAAAGAAACGAACGGTCCATTTACTTGAGCGTGTTTGCCATGGCTGAGTTAGTTTTGTCGCAAGGAGGGGGCGGCTTCTCCCCTCCGAGCTCCCTTTTTTGTTGGATGGTGGCCAGAGGAGAGAGAGAAAAAGAGTTGGGCTGGAAGGAGAGAAAGGGAAGAGCAGGTAGAGACGAGAGGAATTTTCACTATTATAGAATTTCGACCGGCTTGAAAATGTCAAATTGTAAAATTTATTACCCCACTTGGTTATGTCTTGGAAATGGCCGTTACTGTAAATCATTCCAGCTTTTCCCTCTCCCTCTCTCCCTAGCCATCGGATCAAATGACCCTCCACGCACTTCTCTGAGGGTGCAAACAATTTTCACGTGTGTAGAATTTGTCACAAATCACCTCTTTCTCTTTGAGTAGCTCCATTTCCCAAATGGCATGAACTCTACATACCAAACACACAGCGTAAGCCTTCACTCCCTCCAGACTACCCCTCCAGCAGGAGTAGTCTGGCCAAATTGTTCATCATCATCATTTCCTATGCTTGAGCAGCTTCAACATTTCTGAATATTATTGATTACAAAAAAAGTGGAGGGAGAGGGGCGAATTAAATGCCAAATTTCAAAACGAGCCGAGAAAACTCTGGTGTGTTCTCTCATATTCATTCTTCTGTCTCAATCCCTTCATTACATGCGCCCTCCGGAATCTGTGTCAGTTGTCCAGTTGATTCAATACAGCACAACTGGAAAAAAGTTCCACTGTCAAATTTATTTGCCTGGTTGATGTACACAAAATCTCAAAACTTGATTCTTCTTCATCCTCAACTCAATTCACACTTTAAATTTAATCTCATTAAAGGAGATGGAAAGACAGGGCAGGAAGGTGAAAGGTCTCTTCTCTCTCTGATCTTTCTCCCTTCAACGTAAAGATAGGGGACTGGGGGACTGGGAAAAATTTATTAGCTTACTGTAATTTCGTCTCATGAGTGATTGAATTTTGGTGGCAGAGGCTCCTTATTATTACCATTCAATTCTCAGTTGGGAAAAGTTGGGCACTTTCTTTCTCTTTCTTTTGAGACTAACAGAGTCAACTTACAGCAAGTTTAAATTTACAGCTCTTGACATGCCCCCCCCCCCCCCTCATCTCCCAAATGGAATCGAGTGTGGGAGAAAGAAAATGAAATTCGTTGGGAGTCCCCGATCAAGTCAGGACGACGAAGATTCTTCAATATTGAATATATTGAGCGGAGCGGTAGTGACCAAAAGAATAGGACAAATGTGATCAGGCCTCCTTCCCTGCCCGCCCTCGTCTTCCGCTCCAGTGTCTGTCATAGAAAATTTGACGGGAGGACGGGAGGAGAGCTTGGTCAGTCACTGGGCCTGAAAACCGAATGGAAATGGTTATTGGGCCTCCCCCTTTTCTCCTCTTTCTCTGTTGTTGGGTGGAGGGGATATTGTTGATGCCGTATAAGCGATTTCCTCTTCACTCCTCGTCCCATGATTTATTCCCAGATAAAAATAAATAATGCTATGAAAGTCCACTTCCCCCCACTGGGGATTCTCCTCACTTGCTTTTATGGCGACCAATGTGGACACACACATGAAGACACTCAAGCAGAACCATCCCGACAACAACTCACAAAAAAATGACATTCCCCTCCCCTTCTCCCCGATGGAAAGCCTCTTCTGTCTCTATATGCACTTACGTGTCACAGACTGGGACTCCTCACTCTTTACTAGTGCAGCCAGGAGGAGGGAAAATTCCGGGACTGTACCTTCCCTCCCTCCTACTAGACTGTGAAAAAAGAGTAATAAAATTTCATGTTGTCTGCATATCACTTTGGAATGTGGAAAATGACGACAAAAATTTTATATCTTAATTCGGGACTGGCATAAAATTAATCAAGTTGAAACTGGATCATTCTGACTAGCCAAATTCCCATGAGGACACAGTCAGAGGAAGAACTTTGAGCATTAACTACTGAACACAACTAGCTCTTGTTTAAATGTTGAAAAATTATGCATAAAATCCGGGATGGCAGGGACAACTTTGGCCGTGAATCCAGGAGAATCAGAGACTGATCATGAGCCTCAGTCATTTGTGAAGAGAGCAGGGAATGAGAGTAACTTTTATTTTATTTCATGTGGATGCAGCAAAGCATGAAATTGATGTTTGTTGCATTTTGTCTTTCCCTGTCGATTTATCAGAGTTCTTGTCCTCCTCCTCCGGTATGAAAAGTTGTCACTTGTGAAATGATATTCATACTACACGATGACGCTGGTGTGGAACTCACATTCAAATATTTGATCTTGACTCTTCTCGTGTAACTTTCCCCGTGATGACGCTCTTCTTTTGTTCGAGGCCAAGTGTATGGGAAGATGTGGGGGGAATTCATTATTTTTGATCAAGAAGGAGTCGAGACAAGATAAAAATGGTGAAGGAGAAAGTTTGTCATTGGAGAGAAAGGGGAGAGAGACTGGGTCATAAACATCCGCCTGTTCTAAATCTAAGGAGCCTTTAAACTAATAAATATCGACATACGAAGGAAGCGTCCAGCTGAGTCGAAATAAATTGCTTACTCACTTCAACCACTGAGGAGTTTCGAGTTAAACGCCACATTAACTGAGCGAGGCGGCGAGTCCCTACCTACATTTCTTTATCCCCATATCCCCCTCCTCCTCCTCCTATAGAGAAAGTCAGATTAATCTTTTCTTCCCAACTCCATTGCCAGCGGAATATTTCGGGAGGGAGTATTAGAGAGACTGTACAATGGAACTTGAAATTCATCGAAAATAGAAAATGTTATAAATCTTTTGTGCTCAAGGGTTGATCTACGACGTACACAATTCTTCTCTCTCAACTCCACTTTCTCTCTCTCACACATTTTCCCCTCCTCCTACAATCACTTTGTATTTTTCATGCACTTAAATGCACCAGATGAACCCCTCCGTCTCTCTCTATAATCCCTCTCCCGAAGTTGACCTCCTTCCCTCCACCGGGCTCGTGTCCCTTGTCACTTACCTTGTCTCTCACTCCATTTTCCATGACCCCAACCATTTGACTCTCTCCCAATCAGAGAGTCAAGAAAACTACGCCCGAAAAAACTTTTCCCCCTAAATTTGGATCAAAATTTGCAATTTTGCCACTCTCCTCTCCCTTCCTCCATGACGTCAATTGATCAATACACAGAGAGTGAGAGTGAGTGTGTGTATCGGCGGCGGCCAAGTTGTTTGGGAGGTGAATAAAAAATGACTTAATTCTAGACTAGCAATAAGCAAAGTATAACTCCACACAAGCACACAAATGTTTTGTGACTACACACACACATGGAAGCGTGACATGTTGTTCAGTCTGCATGCAAAAAAATGAGCAGAGAAAAAAATGTTTGTAGCAATTTGAGTACAAGATGTTTTGGGCTTTTGTGTGTGTGTGTGTATGCTTTTTTGCGTGTTTTGAGAGAGAGGGGGGAGAGTATCGTGCTGGTCTCAAATTCCAAAATTGACTTGTTCTTGTCGGGACGACTGTGGACTGTTGAGTTGTCGAGAGACTTTCCCCATCTCCCTCTCTGCAGAGTGTGTGCATATGGCTAGATATACGAGGGGAGGGTGTGGACTGCATATTGTGTAAATGCTAATGTTGAATTTGAATTTTACATCCATCTCTCTCTCTTTTATTCCACCAGAAGAGAGTGAGCAAATGAAGTCGGAGGAACATGCAAGTCATTTGTGTCGACTCAGCACAACTTTACACTGACTTTACAACTTGTGCCAATTGTCCCCATGACTTTTGTCGGAGAGAAAGAGAGAAAGGGCGCAGTGGCTTGTAAAATTGGAATTACGCTATTCCTCCTCCTCCTTTCACTCTCTTCTCCCACACAAATTCTCCTTCATGGCATGCATGGGGGACCGTCAAGGAGCAATTCAAGTTAATTGCTGTGATTGCGAGCCATATCATTTGTGGATACAATTGACTTCATCCTCCGAACCCCGGAAAATGGAGGAAATCAAATGGGGGGAAATGAAGGGATTTTTGTGTATCCCCGAGATTCCCTTTCTTTCTCTTCCCGTAGATGAACAGAGGGAAGAGTTTGTCTGCTTTCTTTTCAACTCTCTCTCTTCCTTTGTTTGTTGGAGCGTTGACTTGAGATGAGATTCGGGTGGCCGGGGGCGATAATAATCTCACATTATAAAAGTGAGGTGCCATTCGAGAGAGGGAGGGAGGAAGTGAGTGAAAGGAGAGAAAGTTTACTTTCCCTCTGTGTGCTCTCTCTCTCTCACGCATACACTCAGTTTGTGTGTGTGTGACGTGAGAGAAGGACAAAACGAGTTGCAGAGTTTCTAGACGGACACGCTCAGCCTGCAAAAAGAGAGGGGCATGAATGAAAGGAGTGAAGGATCATATCGAAAGGAAAGAAAGGATGAATGTGTAAAGGAAGGGGAGGGTGTGCGTGGGGAATAGACGATCGTCGATTCCTCCAAGGCACACGAACCCAAATCTCTTTTAAGACTAAAGATTGTGGACTCCAGTACATAAATACACACTTAACCGTAGTAAGAAAGGAGAGTAGGACAGTTAAACATCATAAGTAAAGAGAGAGAGGGGGAGAGAAGACAGTGGCAAGTAATAAGAAAATGGCAGAGAGGGAGTCGACGGAGCCTGAACTGAAAACTAAACTGATCTCATCTGAGGAAAAATCAGATCTACACAGTAATGTACCCCGTGACAGGGACTCTTCCATCAGGATTTATTGCAACCGTCTCTCTCTCCATTTATACCCGCCAATTCGACTTTCTTTCCCTTTCCCTGTTCCTCACTCTCAATTTCAAAACTTGAGTAGATGGGCCCAGGCACCCTCCTACCTCCCCCCTCTTTCCCCATTAAGGGAAAAGGGGGTGACTTGTCCATCCAACTTGAAGGGAAAAGGAAGGCTTTAATGAAAATTTCAAAAGCTCTCTCTCTCTTCCATTCACATGGATTTGCTATCATTTATTTTGACTAACATCTCAAATTTTTTTCTCCTCCTTCCCAACCACACACACACACACACTGTTCACAGCCTTTCATCAACTTACCTACCCACCCACCCACACACAAACTCTTAGTTCCCATAACTTTCTACAAATACCCACCACTCTCCCGTAATCCGCTTACCCTCTTTCTCTCTCTCCATCTTAACTCTCACAAAAAACAGCTGCCTCCAATACTCCATTATGTTATCCAACAAATATTTCACCCATATTCCTTTCAACATCTTTTCAAACAGCAAAACTCCACTTTTTATTCACAAGATGGGCCACTTACAAACTGGTGTAGTTAACTAACTAACATGACGACCAAGTATGCAAACTTCTTTTTACAACAGTTTAGGTGTATTCGAAAATTTTGATTATGTAGTGTCACATTTCATTTGTTGTAAAAATTATTCCGACTATGGTACTCTCAGTTTATTCTCCTCATTAAATTGCCATTAGTCCACGTGCCATCTGTTTAAATCCATGGATTCTGTCCAGGGTTTTATGGCCGATGAGATGAACTTTTCTCTATAATTTCGTTGTCAAGGAAAACTAAAGCTGGCATTGGCTGGATAGGATCCAACCTGGATTTGTTTGGTCCCCGCACCATCTTACCTGGGTAGGAGGAACCCGCTTTGGATCCGTGATTCAGTCGTTAGAAATGAACTCCGTTGAGTGTCTCCAGCTGTGTTCCACGTTCCCTCTTTTTGTGATTTCTCATCCCTGGAAGATATTCAATACAAAATCTGTATCACAGAGAATGAAACGCAATAAAAATTTCTTTCACTAAGAAGACTAGAAAGTGAAAAATTATGATCATCATTATGTATGAGCCATTCAGAGAAACTAATCTACTTTGCAATAATACACTACGTGCGTTTTTCATCCAATTTAGTGGCATTAGCGTCATTCCACCTCTTCTCATCATAATTTTGAATTGAAGATGTACTGAGAGAATCAGATTCAAAGTGCAATACTGATGAAAATGTGTAACAACTACGATGTAGTACCGTATACCTCAAATAAACTTTCACTCTGCTTTCTATTGTAAAAGATCAAAAGATGACTTCCCCTTTTGATCAACTCTCACACAACTTTCCAAATACACCGACGGAAGTTCGTGTACTGTCATTGAGAAGGGTACAATTGACTGAATTTTCAATATCATCCTCCGTACTTGTCATTTTCATTCATTAGACATTTCCTCTGGATGATATTCCAAAAGGTTTTAGTTACATTTCATTATGACCTGACGATTTACAGGGTTAGGAATTAAGTTATGAAGTGACTCACATTCCTTTCAATCTATTCAAGTTTTACAGCACAAAAATATCAGATTCAATATTTGACCGTGTGTGCATTTTATGCATTTTCTCCAATTTTAGGTCCAAGGGTGTTTAGTAATTCCAGGAGACACGAAATTACTGTAACATTGTGTAAACGGACGGAAAGTATTACTCTTTCATTTAAGGTAAAAGTTGTGAAAGTGTTCTGAGGCAAAAAATATGCTCTGGCCTAAAAATGTACCCACATAGAAATGCTAATTATGTTTTCTCCTGAAATCCTCGGTTCATGATCTACGTGAAATGTTCAAAACTCCTTGGAATATGCAAAACCTTTGTGTGCGTTTAAAAACCGACTCAAAATAAAGATTATTTTTGATTTGAGCCTCTTGATTCATCATTAGAATTTAGAATAAAAATTCCAATCCTTCATCGATTTTTGCTTGAAATTAATCATCCATTGTGTTCTACCCATTCTTACAATGATCAAATTCCAATTTTGATATAGCAGATTGACCCGAAAAGGGGATTCCCCGTGGTTTTGAATGATTCTTGTCGAGGACTATTCTGTGTGCAGATTCACAAAATCCACATTTTGTTTTTAAATTACTGAGGAATGATGGAGGCAGAACCACTGCGTGTGATGGTGGGAGTGTCATTGGGAAATTATAATGATTGAGAATGAATGTGGAGGCGGGAAGGAAATGGGTTTCCCTCCCCGTTGTTCTCCCCGCCAACTCCACACTGTCTAATTTACTGGTCTAATTTAAAGATGGTCAACTAAAATAGTTTGTGTCCCACAAAGCATTCAAATTACACCTCCCCTTAACCCACCATACATAACAATATGGAGTTGAAATAATTAATGAGCTTCTCCCAATTTTTCCCCTCGCACTCTCGCTTCTCTTTTTTCAACGAACCATGAAGAAATTAAAGAGAAGGGAGCGAGACGAGGAGGAAACCGAAAAGGGCTGAGCTGGAATCGAGTGTGGAACAAATGCTCAAAAATTGTCGAGTGTGGAGATTTACATCCACACTACCCCTCCTCCTCCTCCTCATCTCCTCCCGAACTTTTGCAAAATACAAGGATGATGTGTGGCTTGGAAAATCCCTGCTTAATTTAATAGTCCCCGTGTAGCGCGCACCCCCTCTTCAAAAATGTTCGAGAGATTTTCTCTTTTGGGGAAAAACTGGGAGAAAAAATAGAAAGCAAAACAAGAAGGAAAGTTGTCTCAATTTTTCCTCGGTTGGTTCCTCCTTGTGCCTTCAGTGCACGTCCACATGCCCCATATTTTGTGTCCTCTAGCGCCCTTCCTTTGTTCATTGACGTCCGTTTATCCTCAATTTAGAAATTTCCAGGTTGCTGCACAGCCACGAAGCATTTTGTCGAAATCTTTTCTTTCCTTCTCTTGACTTGAGCTACTATAACTACACACACACACACACACACACACACACACACACACACACACACACGTAGGTACAGAGCAACTGCCATGTCAATGGAAGCTCACGGCAAGGAAAACCTGGCCTGGAATCCAATTTCGCTGTGCCTTGATGCCAACCACCCAGCCACACTCACTACAGCTCTGCTTTACTCTAAACCTCTCTCCTCATTTTATAAGGCTTCACTTTTATTTGAGGAAAAAATTGTTTGTATTCAAAGCCACAGCTCGTGAACTTGTCAATTCGGTTTAAAGACGTGGTCTAATTTTAAATAATATTCATCAATCCCATCTCACACGACCGCACTCACAAAGACTTGGGTAAATGGCGAGGACGGAAACTTTTTCCCCAATAAAAATCCCCCCTCCATTATTCTCAAAACTAATTTTTCCCATTCTTAGTCCTCAATTAATGAGAGTCACCAGGAGGAGGGGGAGGAGGAGGACGAGAAGCAGGGATGAGATGTGAAGGGAAAAATTCAAATGATTATCCCAATAATGGGCATCCCCCTCCCCCTTCATCCCTACACAATGGAGTCACGAAGAATTCTTTGATTAATTAGTTAAGGTTCCCTGACCTCAACCCCTTTGTACGTCCATAGACCGGAAGGGGGACGGCGTTGAGTTGTGTATAATAATGTAAAGTTTCCAGAGTATATGTAATAAAGTTGAACAAAATCAAAATTCAGAGCAAAATTTTTAGGGACTTTTTCCCTGTGTAGTGCAATCCCGCTGATTTATTCACTCAAAAAGTTTTGATTAAATTTTCTTTGACTTGTATGGGGGAGAAGGAGGAGGGAAGTTTTAACCTCCTGCACCTTGGCCAAAAGGTAAACGAGAGAGATAAAGTGTGTTTGAGATGAAAATAGAGTGTCTCTCTCTCTCTTTCCCCCGCAATTTCAGACGGAGAAGAGGGATTCTCCACTCGCACCTACTCTCCAATTTAATTTACAATATCCAAATTTTTTGACAGCATGTAAATACACAGCATCTTCCTGTCAGGCCGACGAGGAACTTTCCATCTTGAACTGCACAATAACAGCAACAACAACCACCACCACTACAATAAGAACTCTGTCTGCTGTGAGGAGTGTAAAAATAAATAAATAATATGGCAAAGCAAGCGGAGTATCTGTGAAAAAAATTGGAGCATCCCAGACAGACAGGAGGGGGGAGGGGGCATGAGGGGAAATTGAAATGGAATGGCTGGGAAAGATAAGATGATTTTCAATGGACGAGTAGTAAATCCTGAATTCTCAAGAGAGAGACTGTTTGAGGGAGGAGGAAATGTTGTTCCAGGATCTTCTGTCAGAAATCACACATAATTCCCCCTCCCCAGACACACGCATTCCAGTCAGCATACATCATGGGGGATCGACGGGGGGAGGGGGGAATATTCAATTCCACAAAACGTCCACATGGGAACTCACTTTTTTCACATGGAAATTCTCTAGTTTATTATGCAATAACTTTGCGTGGTGCAGTCCATTGATACACGGAGCTGACAATGGAGAGAGAAATCCAGCCCCTCTCCAATCCCCCTCTTATTATGAGAAGTGACCAGTTAAAGTGCTTACCTTGTTCCCTGTCCAGTGCCAATTTCCCTTTCCCCCAAACTCCCACTCCGCTTCTTTGAAGGACTGGGAATTCTCCGAAATAAAAATAGAACGTTTCGAGATTTTCCAAGAAAAACTGAACCAAAGTTGAGTCGAAAGTTGTGCAGGATGTACATATGTATGTGTGTTGATTTATTCCATGGAATATGAGGATGTTTCAATTTTTTGATTCTGGTTTAGGCTGACATGTCACGGAGTAGCGGAGAAGGGGACAAATTTTAAAATTTGATTGAATGGCACAAGATAAAACGAAAAGGGAATTTCATGGCCAGTGTCAATGGAGGCTGAAGGAAGTGGAAGGGGACGAGACAAGGAGGAACGTGACTTGGCAGATCAAGAGGGCCACATCCCCTTCTCTCTCTTCACAATCCAAAGTCAGTCTCTACCTCCTTCTCTGTGGGAGTGAGAGTGTGTGTGTGTCGTCGTTTTTTCCCCTAGTGTCTAGTTGTAAAAATTGTTAATTTCCTTGTCTACCAGAGCGTAGAGTTGTGTAATGAATTCTGGGAAGGGGAATTCTGGGGGATAAGACGACGACGAAGAAGGGGAAGGTCCTTGAAATTGGTGAATCGCTTCAAGTGAATCATTGAGCAAACTTTTTTTACTCTTTACTCACTTGAAGTTTTCACTCGAATTTTCTTTCAGAAAGCCCTTCTCCCCCTTCCTTCTCTTCTTTTCTCTCTATTATTAATTTGTGGCCTTTGACTCAGTCCTGTGCAGTGTCTCGGGATGTGCCAAAAAAAGAAAGTAGGAAAATGGTGCAAAAGTACAATAATTGCGTGCTTTCATCAACCCCTCCACCTCCCCCCTTCATCGTCGCTTGACAGTCCGGATACTCCACACCAGAACCAACTTTCACTCTTTTATTCTCACTCTTCATAAAGTAGAACAAATGCCTTCACAAAAACCCTACCCGAATTTTTTCAAAAGAAAGAGGGAGAGAAATTTTCAAAAAAAAGTTTTACTCCAGGAATTTCCATAGACAATATAAAAAGCAATGAAGTAGAAAGATTGTGTGGCTCAAAAATATGAAAGAAAATAGAGTCATTTTGGTTGCACATTTACTTGTGTGTCAATGGTCTCTTCATTTGAGAACAATCTTGCGAGGAGAAAGTTTTCCTGTGAATGAATCATTTTGGAAAATATTTCTCTCCACTCCCTCGAAATCCTCTCCTGTTGTCTATATTGGGTCAGCGGAAATGGAGGATGTCCTGTGGCCAATTGAAAAACGGCCAGGGTCAGAGAACAAATGTTTGTTCTTATTCAACTACAAGAAGGTCACTGGAGTCTGGAATACGAAGTACGAAGGGGAGAGGGGAAACGGGAGTAGAATACGAAAATGAGGAATGAGGGCTACATCGGGGAGTGTACAAGGTCAAATGTTGCCTTCCATAAAAATTCACGGATGCTAGGCTCTCTTCTATCCTCCACTTTCCCTAAATTTCCAAGGGATTTCTTTCCAGGGGAGAAGAAGAAACTTCAATTTTTTCCCGTCTCTCACTCTCTCTCTATCTCGTGCAAGTGACAAGTGTGTGTTTTATTTTATTTCTTTTTGGATCAAAGTTAAATTTCCTCGAAAGCTCACCGGAGGAACAGGCATGTACGCACAGAGGGGGGTCACGGTTCAACTTCTTGTAATGTAATTTTAGCGGGAGGGGGACGGATTCAAAAAAGGAAAGTATTGGATATTGGATAATGAATATGGAGGAGGAAATGAGATGAGATCAAGGCTTCTAATGGTTTTACAAGATTAGACAAGCAAATAAAAAGAAATGAATTTATTAAGTCATCCACAAAAGGGGGAGACGTTCCAATTTGTTATGCAAGGAAGGAAAAGAGTCAGGGGGGAGGGGGAGTGAACAAACAACTTTCTCTTCCTTTCTTCTTCCTGGGCTGCCTACGGTTTCCTCATAATAATAAGAAATCTCATTTCGATTTGGTTTTTCAATATGCCTGTAGAGGAGGATGGAGTATAGCAGCACAACCTCCAGCTTCACATGAACACTCGCAATGGCAATGACTATGGTTGTTTACTTGAGGAGAATGGTTACACCAGAAGCCTCGTCTCTCTTTCTAAAGTCATTTTCACATCTTTATTCATGAGACGACAAAAAGTCTTATGAATTCCGATTAAAGTTCCTCTAACCCAGAGAAAGGCAGAAAGAGTCAAAGGGAGGGGGAAGGATATGGGATATATGAGGTAAAAAGGGACGAAGAAAGAAAGAGGGAGAGTGAATAGATGAGCCAGAGTAAAGTTTGGAGAGGGAAAAAATAAATCGTAGAATGAGAGGAGGGGAGGAAGGGAAGGAAAAGGGCTTGATAGAAATCGTTATGTACACAGAGTCAACTATAAATCCTTGGGAAATTGTGTGTGATACTTATTTTACTTTCTTCTCCTTCCTCCCTTTTCCTCCCTACCCACCCCTCCCCCCTCCTTTCTAGCAGCCTCAATGGTGAAAGCTGAGGAGCCAACACAAGAGGCAATGAGCAGAGCACACAAGAAAAATATTATGGGCTGACAGCAAGTACCATTTACCATCACTGTGGCCGACCCAGCAAACGATGAGGAGGGAGAGGAAACTGGTGAAAGGTAGAGAAAGTAGAATGAGATAATGGGACTCAGCCTCCAAAGACCCACCAACACACACACAACGTACATACATGGAGGGGCAGAGAGTACAAATGTGTTGTTGTTGTGGGTGTGTGTGGAGGGGTGGAAAGGAAATAAAGACAAAAAATGCATCCCAAGAATTGTGTTTCTCCTTGCTCACATGGCATTGTGTGTAATGGCGGATGGATGGGTGCTGGCGGTCCTCCATTTCTTGTCTGGAAATGGAGGACTGGAAGGGGATCCTTTAATTGGAATTATTTTCCCTCCCCCTTCCCCCTGCATCTTCCCTTACATTTGTGCATGAATTTGCTACTAAGTCTTGAATGATGTATCTGGGTAAGAACCTAATTTGTTTCTCTCCAGCTTCATCCATTTTACAAGTCCGCACGAACCAGGAGAACCTTTTGGGAGAAGTAGGGAATTTGGGAGTTTGTTTTTGTGTATGGGTAAACTCCTTACACACCCTCAACTCATCATTGAGGAGGAAGGTAAATTGAAAAGAGTAACGAGTCTCTTGCGGGAATCAATTCAGTCAACTTACCCACCCACCCCCTCCCCTCCCTTCCCTTTCTCCCTGCCTTCATTGCAAGGAGAAAGAGATTTCACTCCTCTTCTTCACAAAGAACAGAGATTCCACCCGGATGAGAAACTCAAACTTTATTAAAAGTCGCAGAGGACACAAAATTACGGGCTCCTGGTTCTCCAGTCCAAACAAAGAAGTTGATTCATCTATACAAAAATTAAATTGAATTAGGAAAATGAGTTTGGAATTACAATCACTCTCCCCCGTATCCCCGAGTCCAAATAAACTTTTTCCGTGTAGTCTCATTTCCCTCCTTGTGGACTTGGTAGGTACGTGGAGGAGACGCAATGTCAATATCTATTTTTCTGTATCAAATTTCAAATTTACATTTTAAATTTGATAGTGTCCTTTCCGGGTAACTCGATTATCCTCTCCAATTAAGAAACCATGCAAATTGTAGCAAATGTACGGGAATCATATTGACCTCAAGCTGCTGTGCTGCGGTATGAAACAACAATTGCGAAAGTCATGATTTGCCCGAGGCATATCGAATGTTCAATTAAACTCAAACCCTGGAGCTCTCCAAACTAAATATTTAACTAAATGAGTAATGACTAGTTGTAATTAAAATTTGGCTCTCTTAACTTCCTCAGATTACTTTTCTGGAGAGTCCTGGCTTCCCACCGGCAGGATTATGACAACTTCAACTTGTTAATGTGAAGACAGACGCCTCATTATAATTACAGGACGGCGGGAGGGGGGAGTGAGTCCTTCTCTTCACAATTAGAACGTGAATTAAGTACAGTCTAATTATAAAAGGGTGACTGCCAAGTCCACAGTCGGCAGCTTAATTATTTTTTGTCGCTGTGTGCGTGTGTGTGAAGAACATTGGAGATTTGAGATTGAAGACTCAAATTGGACAGAGTTTCTTCTGCCTGCTCGCGATTCGGGTTCGGATTTTTCTCCCTTCCCCACCCCTCGATGAATATGAATAATGATAGAATAATAATGAATCTGGGGGCTGAGGAGGGAGGAGAGGATTGTCTAACTAAACTAATTTTGTAGTGGCGGAGAGAGAGAGTGTGTGTGAAGACGGAGAGTCGACACAAGGAGGGAGAGAGATACAGATATAGGGGAATGTTGCGTGTGTCTTTTTGCTCTGCGCAAATCCATCCCTGCATTATCTTGTCTTAAACTTATAACGACCAGAGTAATGACTAGTACACGGACGAGGAACAACGGCAAGACGACTGAGGCTGTGAAGGAATCGATAGTGGGACTTTTCCTCCCTCCCTCTCCCTCCCCTGCCAGAGATAAAGCTCCCTTCCTCATATTAACGACCTTCCAGCCTCAAGTTTTTGCGACTTGTGACTCCTCTGAAAGGCTTATTTGTGTATACATTAATTATAATGGCGTCCTTCTCATCATCATCATCGAAAAAGAGTACGGAGGAGGGGGTAAATTACAAGAAATATTTTGAAGCCAAGATTTAGAGAGGAAGCTGCTCCGCTCCCCTGCCTTTCTCTCACTTTCACTTTGACATGATAAACAGAGAAAGGAAGAGGAGAGAATGTGGGGTAATCAAGTTGGTTGTAAATCATCCCCGTCTGCATAAACTGGGATGAGGAGGAGAAGGAGGAATATTCGTCAGTTGAATGATATCCCCTCCTGTCACGTCACAAACACATGCCCTCTCTCTTTTTATAAATGGTGTGTCTAGTGTGTGTGTTGAGAGGTAGGAGGGGGATACAAATTTGATGCCTGAGAGAGCCATTCGTGCAATCTGATGGTGTAATTAAAGAAGTATTGAGTAGGTACGACTTCCGTCTGATTACCTTTTCGATAACCCACTCCTCATCTCGTGCGCCACACACACACTGAATAGTTCATTTGGATTTGTTGACAATGTGGGACTTTTGTGACTGTTACAATGCACCCAACACACACACGCACCCTCTTCCTCAGTTGGAGATTAACTGTGTTGACATGTAAACGAAACATTGGGTGTGTATGTCTTCCAATGTCATCCTTCATTATGATTCCTTCGAGTGTGCTCTTTCCTTCCTGGCCTTTCCCAATTTCTATGCTCCCTCCTCCACTCTCCCGTGTCACGGCTCACTTGAACCCTGCACCATTCAGGACTAATTACGCTTGAAAAATGTATCCTCCTCACACACACCTCTCTCCCTCGATCACGAGTTTTGTAAGAACTCACACACGACACGACACACACTCTCCATGTAAGTAGTAATAAGGTATCTCTAGCCCATCTCTCTAATGCTTCTCACAACTTGTTAATCTCATACTTTCTCCACACTCACACAACTTTCACCGTGGATCATGCAGCCTCAGCCTTGGCAGTACAATTATCCACGACAGACCGTTCTTCTTCTTCTTTTTTTAAAGAAGGAAGATTCTCATCCACCTTTCATAATAGCATGTGTATGGATATCGTGGCGTGGAATTTAGACGTTAGTCAATACCCACCGCCAAAGTTAAGCATGGACTTTCTTTGGCTGAAGAAGAAGAGAGAAAGAAGGGAGGAGCGGTGTTCGGAACAAAGTCCTTTCTCTCTCTATCTATTTCTAAAGTCTGGATGATGATCCAGACTGAGGCCACATCATTCGTCTGTATAGGCAGAGGCAATAAAAGTCGTTTCAACTCTCCATCTTCCTCTCTTGATGAACTAGGTCGCTACTTTCTTTCTCCAATTTTCCATTCCAAAAAGTAACTACGGCTCACATTCCCTGCTACTCACCATCTCCGTTTTTGCATGTCTGTGTTCTTTACTGTGGAGAGTGAAAAAAAATGGAGAGTTGAACCGGAGGATACAAAACTCTCGTATGAAGTTTAGGATGTACTGAGAGCTTTGCTAATGTGTACATGATTTGAAGCGACCCTCATTCCCCTTCTCGGTTGGGATGGCTGGCTGAGAGTCGGAGGAAAGTGGGCTGGGATCCACTTTGGAATTCTTGACTGGTGCTTGCCAACTATTAAAAATTAAAAGTCAAAATAATGGAATTGAGGGCTGGAGTTGGAGTGGAGTGTCTACTTGTATTCTTCTCTTCTCAAAAAGAAGGAGTTAAAAAATGTAAACTGTTTTGTGGGGAAAGAGGAAAGAGTCTCGGGAGACACATCAACCTAAAATATGTATGGCCTTGGCCCTACCCCACTACACCCCAACTTGTCAGCTCAAATATTATTTCCCGTCTCCCTCCAAATGTTCACAATTTTTCAAATTTAATATTCATATTCATCTTGAGAGTGTTCTGTCACTCGTCCTCTCCTTCTTGTCCTATAAACACCCCCTTTCCCCCCACTCTGCCCCCTCTGCACAACGACTCTGTCCCATTCCCAAAATTGCGAAACGGGGAAGCGAGTCAAGGAGGGAGGAGGAATTGTGTGTGAGCAAATTGTGAGTAATTTTTATGGGCCATTCACAACCCAGACCACTTGGCTTTCCGCAAAAAAAGAGTATCAAAAAATAGTCATTCTTTTCTCTTGTTGAGTTGGAAAATGAATGCTGACCAGGAATGAGATGCCCCTGAGTGGTGTCCGTGTTTTGTTTGAGGAAAATAGGGAGGAGGAGGAGGAGGAGAGGAAATGGAGCAAACTGAGGAATCCCCATCTCGTACTTCTCTTTTTTCAGAAGAGAGACAGAGAGAGAGAAAAGGGGAAGGAGAGAAACCAGAGTCCGGATGATCCCATGTGTGAGTGTTGCCCCTCTCTCGTCACTCGTCATGACAAGTGTTGAGGGATGGGAGGTGGAGAGAGAGGGGGTCACAAGTGAGTGTATTTGATTATTTCAAGAGCCCCTCCACGCCAACTCCAAATGGTCAAGTTGAGCCACTTGACAACTCAACTTTAGGCAAATAAGCCAGCCAACCCCATCCTCCAACTTTTGTCCTTTTGTTGCCGTACTTTTCTCTCTCCAACTCCAGTCCCAACTCCTTTCCCCATTTCCTAGTCCCAGTCTCCTGGAAGGAAATTTAAATGATGTCAGCTATTTATCTACACACAACATGACACATAAAAAGTTTATTTACAACTTTTCCTCCTCTTCACCTTTTCTTTCTCCATATTTAGCTCAAATGTTGACTCTCACACATTTCTCTGGTGCAAGTCCCATGTTGTTCCATCCCTCCCGGATTAACCAATACAACACAACAGCCCGGGTGGAGAAATACTTGGCAACAGTACAAATACCAATTTAGTGGGTAGGTCAAAGGTCATATTCACATTCGTAGGATTTTACTCGGAAAGATGGAGTGGTGAAAAACAAATTTCTCACAGTTGAACTGCCCTCCCGGCAAGAAAATGTCTTTATTTTAAAAGTGCGGGGACTACCGGGTCGAAGAGGAATATATTTTGGGCAAAACTCCATTCCAAGTCGTTTTGAGGGGGAGGGAGTAGGAGGGAGGGAGTAACTGCAATGGGGAAAAGGATAAAGGAGTCAACAGAGACCGAATGAGAGAGAAAGTGAGAGAAAAAGTAGGCTATAATTCATTTTTAAGGTTTTTTTCTGAAATGGAGGAGGTGATTGTGTTGCAACTTTCCCGGGCTCTGTAAACGGAGCTTCCTTCTGCTCATATAGTTTATGCTCGTGTACAGACACACAGAGAGAGTGAGAGAGAGGCTGGTGTGTAAATTGATATGGGTGTGAGAGGAGGAGAAAGTTTGCATAAAATTAGATGGAGTCTGTGGGAAGGAGGAATTTGGGAGTTGGATGGAGATGGGTTGAGTGGCAGAGGGTGGAGACAACTAATAAAATATAAAAAATAAGTATTTTTATCCATGGGCATTGAGGGGGGAGGGGGAGGGAGGGAAGAGAAAGATGTTTGTCAATTCTTTGAGTGAATGTAGGCATTATGTAGTTAGATATGTCGACACGTACACACACATTTCCCCGTTCTGCCTGCACGCTGTGAAGGGAAGCTGGGGTTAGCAGAGCGTGAATATATGTTATACTGGCATCACCAACCTATTTCATCTCTTTCACTTTCATTTCTATCCACATCCTCCTTCAGTCGAGAGAATAGAGAAATGAATTCTCTCACTCCCCGTCACCGAAACCCGTCAGGAGAGAAGAAAAGATCTTTATACGTTTTCCATCCATAATGTCCCCTCCTCCTCTTCTCCTTCTTACAGTCCCCTTTTTATGATGGATAGAGCGCCAATGCAGCTCTTCCGAATTAGCTAAAACTCGTTCCTTGTACCCCAGTAAATGACCCCTTTTTACTGTACTTCCAGTCGATCGCAAAATATTTATCTGCTCCTGCTAATTAAATTAACTGATTCAAGTCAGGACAGTAACTCGTATTTCCATGTGTTTTCTATTTCAATGCGATACGTGGACAATTTTTATGAACAACTCACATTAATGTACACGAGCTATCTTGATATTTAATTTTAACGAGTGAATTGAAAATAATTTGCAAAGAGTTATGATGAATGCCCTAAGTACGCACGAGGGACAAAAATGACTATTGATCTTATTTCTTTAACTGTCCTTCCTATCCAGTGTATCCAAACCTCGACGTATGTAGTAGGATGGATAAAGGTGGAAGGGACTTTGGAAATTCTTGAGCGACATGCTGATGGTCGCAGTTTCTTCTGTGGCTCTTCTCCGCTGTCATTATTTGTGTGAGGATTTTGAAGGATGAATCGGAAAAATTCCCTTATATATCCTTGTGGCTCTAACAACAAAGAGAAATGTTTGGGATGGACTGAATACAGCTTTTTCCCTTCTAGTCTACAAGTCAATGACTTTTTTATTTTGGATTTTTCGTGTGTTTTGTTATTCAGGCCGTCTCCACGTCAGGCCATCACGGAGAGTGAGAGAAAGAGGAGAAAGTTGGGTTTTGAAATCACTTTGGGTAATCTTGTGTCTCGTGGGCGGGGGAACAAAAGAGTGCCGAGTGTTGTTTTCCATTCAGCCTTTCCACTCTTCTGTAAATCCAATTCCAAATTAGTTTACGACCAGACCACCACCAGCCAAGGCAACCAGGCACAGCCAACCAGCTGCACCAACACCACGGAAAACACACACAACGGCAGCAAATCAACATTTGGCACATTGGAGGTATTTTATTACAATCAATATCGTGACTTTCTTCCCACGTAAGCAGTGTGAAGTGGCAGCCAGAAGGACATTCCCATGTGATCCCAATCCCATCCGATACGCTGACTTATCCTCCACCGCCACCCGAACAACAAGATCCTCCTCTAGAAATCGAAGGGACGACGGGCGGCCAGACCAACAGATAATTTACCCAACAAGTCACTTTCATCCTCCTCCCCCTCCTCCCTCTTCACATGAGACAGAGTGGAGAGTGCTGCTAAGTTGTTGATTGTTTACTTGAATGTGTCTGTTGGGTGTTTTTCCAAGCCAGCGTTTAAATAAACTGTGAGAAAGTAGGTGGAGAAAGTAAAAAAAGAATAAAGAAGAGTATATATAGAAAGTTGGCTGATGCATAATGCAGGGATAGGAGAAAGCCATTAATAAGATGGTGACCGACAAGAGACAAGGGAAGGACACTGAGAGAGCAAGACGAATATTATTCCATATCATAATATTATAAGGGAGAAGAAGGGGCTTTATACGTACAAGATTCGTGGAGCTGGGCTCTGGAAACAGCGGGAGAAAGGAGAGTGAGAGGGAATTGTGTGTGTGTGTTGGAAAGTATGAGTCTACAGTAGGGGGAAGAAGATCGGATACGGATGCGGAAATCTGTCCACGGAGAGGATTAAAATGGAGCGCATGCTTTCTCCCCCTTTTCTGTGTTCGTGTGTGTGTGTCTCTCTTCCCTGCCTCAGCAGGAGCATCAGCGAGGAGCCTCGAGAAACAGGGAAAGAGAGCGAGTCCTCCTGGACCAAAATTTGGTCTTTGACTTGACTGCATATCCATTCCATCGCAACTACATCATCACATCACATCTCCTCCACCGTTGCTCCTGTTCTCTTTATCTCTTCACTACTCCGTGTGCCAGTCACTCTTCCTCTCTCTCCATCCACCAGTCTTCTTCTCTTTTTGTCTGGAGAGTTTTCGTGAGGGGAAAAAAGTGAAAGAGAAAATATTCTTGTGGGTCGATCAAAAAATTCCAGTTGACGACACTCATTCTCCCTCCTCCTCTCTTTTCCTTGATTCTCTCAATCTGGTTGTCCCACGTGAACTCCATTTCATTCCTTCCAGTCAGACGACGACAAGGACAATCCGAAGAAAATAAGGAGACAGGGGCACAAACACCGTCTTTTCCCCTTCTCTCTCAATCTTCTGCATCTCATCCTCGCTCCGTCTTCAAAAGACAGTCGGTGGGAAAGACGGAGGGAGGCTTCAGCCAGCCGCCCAACTGAACACGTTCCTCTGAGGTTCTTCGGGTACGTTCCCGTCCTCTCTCATTCTCACTTTTTTATTTTTCTCTTTCTTCTCATTCTCCTCCCACACTCCGCACCACCAAAGCGACAGCCGCCCTCACGACGACGACCGTGAATCTCGACTCAAAATTTACTCTCCCATTATTCTTACTTCACTTGTCAAAATTACTAGAGTAAATAATTCTGTCTCTTCTCTCCGCTCCACTTCTCTCTCTCCTCTGGATTGACCGAATTACTCACACACATAAAGAGAGAAAGATTTGATTGTGCTTCGAAAGAGGGAAGAAAGATTCCCCCCCCCCCCGTGAAATTTTGAGTGTTTTCCTCCCGCGATCAATTTGGAAAGAGGTGGTGGTGGTGGTGTGGGAGTGGGGAGAGCCATTATTGGATTATTAGAGTTGGTAGAGTAGATTGGTTGACTAATCAGAGGGATTCGTGTGGTCTGATCAAATAATAGGACTCGACCTCTCTCAATCTTTCAATTCGGAGGGCAAAATCCATTTCGTCTGGGGTGGACAAGACACGGCTTCAGTGTGCACGGGACAACGATGACTCTCACCTCATTCCCGGGTGCCTTCTTCCTGGTGTCGGCTGCCATCACCGTCCCCGTTCTCCTCATCTTTGCGTAAGTCTTCCTCTTTTTCTCTTTTCCCAGAATTCTGAGAAAATTTCTATTGATTGGATGTTTCATGTTTGGGGGTGAGGGGGTTTCCACAATTTCTGAGTCAGGTTGTGCGTAGGACATGTTGTAGTGTGCGTTTGAGTGTGGGGAGAGGAAATGGTGATAAATTTGATCTGATTATGAGGAAATGTGTATGACAAGTGGGGACTGTACTCCGGGGCTGATGGATGAGTTTTGGACGTTTGGAATGTGGCGGAGGGAAATTAGGGGGAAGGGACCCCCTCATAAATCATAAACTAAAAAACATGGACCCTCCATAATGGCACTCAGAGTAGAGTGTCTGATGACTGGGAGGGAGGGAAGCTCAATTGGGTTTGTATCATTTTCCCAGCCTGCTCAGTTGACAAATACTTGTCACTTATCTCACACACACGCTCTCCTCCTCCCAATTCTGCATACGGCAATTCATTTTCATGGGAGAAAGAGGCCCTCCGGGTGCGTGCACTGTAAATCTTCAAATCCAATTAATTTCTCATGTCCTCCACTCTTTTCCCCTCCACCACAATTCTTGTCTAAAGTGCAAACGCTTTCCAGTTCATTTGTTTATGCCCGATCCATGCGAGTCCATTCCCGACACACACGCAGTGGAGACATCAGAGAGGAGGAGGAGGCGAGGGAGGAGGATGTATTGAACTTTTGGGTAGGGATAAAAGAGGATCCTTCTCGGTCTTGTGTGTCTTTTGGATGTGTCAATCATCGTGTGGAGGGTTGTCTATAACAGATTTGTGCCATGTCCAAATGGATAATGGATAATGTAGGATTTATAGGGAGGAGGGACTGGCATGTAAATATGAGGGAGGGGAAGCGGAGGAGACAGGTATAAATGGCATTTCTAGTCGGACGAGAAGTGGAGTGAATTCCCCCCGGCGCCTCTTCCTCTTGAATATTTACACTTGCCATTCCCCCCTGACTCTCACTCTGTCTCCCCTCCCCCTCCACCTCCTCTACCTCCACACACAACAAACTAATGATCTAAAGCAAGAAATTAATTCTGCCATCCATTTAAATGGGTCCCCTCGTCGTCTATATTTCAATCAGAGCTCTTTTACACACGAAAGACTCAAATTTTGCACTCTGCAGAAACACTCTGGAGACACACCCGTCATGTTCCGACACGCACAAAACACTTTTTCTGAGTGGAATGGACGTCTAGTAAGTTCACAATTTGAGAAAAGTGAATTCTTTTCCATTCGTCCAATTACACGAGGGGAAAGGAGGAGGAGGAATAATTTTTGAGGATGATGAAAGGGAAAGGAGAGGAGGGTAATGAATTTATTTTTTGGGAATTGCGGACATTTAAATTTTTATGTTTTTTCTCCTCTGTCTCTCTCTCTCTCTCGTGGTTATGTGAGGAGGAGGAGGGGACGGTGGATTTGCATAGAAATGTAAGAATGTAATATTGGGAGGGAGACTTTGTTGGATGAAGGGAAGGTAAACATTGAGAGCGTGAGTAGGCATTAATGATTTCCGACGTTCATGTGGTTCATACTCATTACTCATACTGAAGAGATATTATATGCCATGCATCAGCTGCTGCATCTCCTCCTCCTCCCGTGTCTTCTGCCTAGACCAAGTCCACCGGCTAAATTCTTCCTAATAAAATTTCCTCCAGCATGCTACAATCTCGCTTCCACTTTTTTCCCTCCCTCCTCTTCTCTCTTTCTCCAGAAACTCTGGAGAAGAAGAGACTGAGAAATGAGGGAGGGAGAGATGGAATCAAGCGGCATATATAACCCATGTCACTCCCTCTCCCCCTCTCCACATTACAAGTTCTCAAATTTTTGGGAACAGTTGAAATGGAAGAGGTCCAAAGTGCCGTTTTTTCCTCTCCCTCTGTTAGTTCAAACTATTGGATTGTGTGTGCATGGAACGGAATAGATTCGTGAAATATTCTGGGAGAGTAGGAATTCAAATGAGCCTTCCCCACACACACACACAAATGGAGCATCTGCCTCTCTATCTCTGTTTCTGGGGATGATGTAGTCGGTGTAATATTCCCCCCATAATCTCGTATAATATCATCTCTCTCTCCGAATGAAGGGCGGAAGGATGGGCTGTGAGGGTTGAGCCATTAGATTCTCAAAGTAAAAGTTTTTTCGGGAAAGAAAAGACACGTAGAGAGTGTGGTTTGAAGAAGAAGGGCATACGGACGGAGGATGGGGGAGGAATATGGAATAGTGTAAAGTTTTGAATTTGGAATAGAATAGAGGATTGATATGTGTGTGGATTGTGTTTGCAAACATTACAGATGGTTTTACTGGCAAGTGCGCAAAGAGCAGAATGAAGAGTTGAAAACGGACGGGACAGCCGAGGAAGGAGGGGACTCCACTGATAGCGAAGCCTCTGCAACTCCCCACACTCCGGAGAAAGAACGATTCTAAACAGACACACGGGAGAGGAGAAAGAGGGGAAGAGGAGAGGAAAAATGAGGAAGCTTCCAGGCACCACCAACCCAACGAACGGCAAGAGAAGAGGAGGAAGGAAGGAGAAGAACACGAGCACCAGACAAAAATGCTCAGATTCAATCTAAAATCTTGACATGGTGAAAGGCGGAGGGAGAGAGCGAGAAAGAATAATAAAAAATGGATATAGATAAAGAGGAGAGAGGGGGAGAGGAACAACAAGGGAGCCGGGAGCCATTGACATTATATTCACATCACTTCACCAATCTACTATGACAACCCATCATCAACACACACACACACCCTCTCCTCTTCCCTCTCTTCCGCCCCACGACAACAAAAAATTATTTTACTATTTTCTATTTGCAAATTTATTAACTTCCTTTCTCCCTCCCCAAACAAACACAAAATCCAGCAGTGCACACAGTCACAAAACAAAGGGAAAACTTTCTCCGTGTATCAACATCTGATCCTTCCCTCCGAATCGGAGTGACTCGAAAAAGAAGACGGGACGTTTGTGTTTCATGATCCCCTCTCATCCTTACATTATTATTACACATTTTTAGCAAACATGACTAGTCCATCCTCACAACATTGTAATACAAACATAATTTGAAACTCGGAGTACTAACAAATGTTATAAAATAGTTTTTAGGAGAAACGAGTAGATCCATCCCGGGAGAACAAGTACGGAAAATCGATACGCAAGAGAGATTTTAAAAAAAGTTAGAATTTAAGAAAATGTGTAGAGAACTTAATTGTAGTGGACGGAGGAGACTTACAAAAAGATGAAATTAGAAAGTAAAAGAAGGAGAAAATATCCCGTAAAAATGTAGTTCGTAGCTGAGCACACACAACCCTCACACAAACTCACAAAAGAACATGACAAAAATGGACAACTGATACACTCATGAAATCCTGCCAATCCGAAGAGACCTCTCTATTATTCTCTGAGATTTTATTATATAAACTTACAATATAGGAGAAGATGAACCTTCACACGAGACAAAACTAAAATATAAAATATTTATTAAACTATTTAACGATACTATTACCATAGTAAAATTACATTGTATAAAACACACACTATGATACAATATACCATAGAGAATACTACCAAAAAAATGTGAAATGCGCAAAGCAACCAAAAAAATATTTATTGTAAAAAACTACTACTAAATTGTACAATGTTTGTGCAGAGGAGGAGAAAGTTGAGTATTTGTAAGTATTTACATTGTGTTCTTGTTATATGATTCTACTGAGGAAAATGAAGAAAAAGGTATACAATTAAACTTACTATAAGGATGAAATGTCACACACACGAGTCCATGACTACTTCTATTATTAATGCAATCTAGACTACAAACTGACAAGTATTAAGCACAGTGCCCACACTCCCCGCACATCATCTCCTTCACCAGCAACACAAAATCCTCTTCCTTCCACTCTTCTTTCCCCACCTTACCTTGAACAACAAGTTTTCAAAATTTTGACCAAGGGAAAGGGGACAAATAAAGGTATGAATAAAAAATGTCACATGAAAAACATCAAAAAGGGAAGGCTAATGAAAGTGTAATCAAAAGGAGAAATTTGTAAATTGAAGACAAGTTGATTCTTGGCAGAGGGAAAAGAGAATTGTGTCCCATGTAATTGCATCACATCTGTATAATGTGTATTCCAAACTACACCCAGCCACACACACTCACTCCAACACACACAGTCACTAGTTAATGTACATTGTGTAACACAATTAGACGTATATTCAGGAAGATGAAGGGAGAAGTGAAGGAGCGTTAATTAAGTATGATGACATTAAGGAGGGTCTAGAGTAAGACAACCTTCAACTACTTAGCGACGATACAGGTAAATTTAAATGTAATGAACACTCACTCACACGCATTCCTGCCATCACAAAAAACAACTCCATCACTCAGTCATTTATTATACATTCAACGAGGAAGAGGGAACACACCTCCTCCTTTTACTTTTCACCTTTCACTCACTCTCACTCCAGATTTCTGCCTCCACTCTTTTTGACGAAGAATATCTTTTTATGCGGGACACACACGCACTCACTCTCGCTTTCTCTTGCTGGGAGAAATTAAAGTAATTAGACTGGAGATTCGTTGTGTGTGTTTCATTTGTGCAGTTCCAAACAAGAAGAAATCTACTTGAAACTTTCATGTTCCCTCCCTCTCCTCCTCTCCCTTTTGAAAACCCATTTCACATTTCAGTTTTTTGTGCCAGTGTAACTCGAGCAGAGGAGAATAAAAGGAGGAGAAAAATGGAGGAGGAGGAAGGTAAGAGGGAGAAATATGGAATACTCTTGTGAAAGAAAGACTCGTATCTCATGTGTTATTATTACTGTAGTGTCTATATATTAAACACACGTACATATGACAGAACCATACCCTCCTCACACACACACGCATCATATGTTATTATACAGCCCGTCGTCGGCTTTGTGACACGCCAATTGTTTACACACACACACAACACAATTATTATATAGCCACCATATATATTCTAGTGGATAAGACATAAAGGAAAAGTTAAAGTTGAAGTTAAACCCGACAACTAAGTCTTGAATTGAAATTGTCAAAGGATTTTATTAGCAAAATAAAGGGAATTTACCTCTTGGGAATGACAAACTAAATTTTGTGCACTTTTTTCTCTTCTCTTTCTCCACTCAATTCTCCTTTCTCTCTTTCTTTTCTTGTGACTTTTCCCTCAGAAGAGGAGGACGGAGGAGGAAGCCAAACAAGACTCGCCCCCTCCTTTCCTTTTATTTTCGAATTAGTGCCCTCAGTTCTCCTTTCTTCCTCGGTGGATACTGGAAAAAGTCAAAGGGAAAATAACAACAAAACAGAATCGAATTGGACCGGGGAGTCTGGTGTCTCATGTCCCTTTCTTCTTCTTCCCTTGTTTGTTGGGTATTCCGTATTGTTGGGAGTGTGTGTGTGGGGAGGGGAGGGGAGTTTAGATTAGAGAGAAAGGGAGAGGGGGAAAGCCGGTGCTTGTGTCAACATGGTAAAGTAACTGGGAAAACTTTGTAATTCTTCACGTCTTCCTCTCACTTCCCAGCCTCTCACCTTTCAACAGATGACATGGAACACTAAAGAGCGGAGAGCAAAGATGAAATTCTAGACTCTCCCCCTTCATAGCTCTCTTTCCCTTCCTCTTTATCCTCTCCTAACGACTCTCGACTATTGCAGTGTGAGGGAAGTGTAAAGAGCCCATCGTATTAAGGAGAGACGTGAGGAGGAGGGACAAATTGTAAAAACTTTTGTTGTTTGTGGACGTACAAATCATCTATAAATGTCTTCCGTTTAACTAATAATGGCCCTGGCCAGAGAGCAACGAGAGTCAAAAGTCAGAGAAGAAGAAAGTCAGAGTGTCATGAAGAAAGTTGTTTGCTCTCTCTCTCTCAAGTTGCTCAACTTTGAACTCTCCCCCTTCCTTCTGGCTTCTTGGCAGTGTGAGTCAGACACAGGGAGAGAGAGACTGTGTGTGTGTGTACTTGTACAGTCTCATTCATAATAAATTAGTTCCCATGTTCAATTTGAAATCCACAGCTTGCTCATTTCCATACAACGACCCATTATACCCCTCCTCCCAAACCAGACTGCACCCCATAAAACCCCCTCTAATATAAATTATATTATTATAATTGTGTACACATGTAGAGCCCCCCAACTAATTCCCTTTGTCTACCGAGGTGTTAAGCAACTTAGAGAGGCTAGGATTTTCTTGTCACCTCCCTTCTCTTCTGTGTCCATGAGAGAAAGAGAGAGAGAGAAAAATGAGAGGAGGAACCCGGGCTGTGTCTTCCAGTGAGGAGGCCGAGAGATTTCCTTCAACTTTATTTAAATTCCCTTCTCAAACATTTAGAATCTTTCTCTCCACATGATTATTATTACACTCCGCAACCCTCCCCTCACTTCTCGGCACTTGGATGAAATTGTCAAAAAAATCTCTGGGAAGAAAGAAAGGAGGAATTTGGCAAAGGGAACACGTCGAGATAAACTCTTTTTTTATTTCCATTCCCAAAGTCTTTCACAGTCTGCTCGTTCTGAACTCGTCCAAGAGTTGCAGAGGGAAGATCACCGTTTAAACTTCCAAAGTTTACATTGAGCTGCTGATGATGATCCGAATTCCAGCTCTGCATGATTAGCTCTACATTTTTTATCTCACGACTGCCACTGAAACTGAGGCTGAACGGACGGGAGAGGAAAGTGAGAAAAGTACGGCCTCCTCTTCACCAAAGTGGAAAAAGTTGGATGATGTGAGAAAATGATGATTTTGCGTGGGTTTGGGAAAAAAGACAGAAGGAAGGGAGAGAGAGAGAAGTTCATTGATATTTTAGTAAAAAGGTTTACATTCCCTCCATCCCGATATGTTGGTAAATAGCATTAGAAGGTCGTGAGACTTTTAACTAGAGAGAATCTCATTCATTCATCTCTCTCCACGTCCCTCATCACACACACACCGCAGTCAGGGAGATGGAGTGTGTGTGTGTGGTGGGGGAGAAATGTTCATTTGAGAGCATTAATACACATGACCACAGACATTAGACCCCTTCCTTCCTCCCGTACAATTGCTCAGTCTTCTCGGCCGGCCGTCTCTATTTTCCGTGTACAAATCCATGTACACACAAATATGTATATGCTCCAGATAATGGCATTAAGTACAAACATAAAAGTCAAAGGTCGATATTAAGATGCGGACTGTTCTCCTCCCCACTTTCTTTAGTTTCTTGTGAAAACTTTGCTCGTCTTACAATTTTACTCTCTCTCTTTCTCAACTCAACTGAAAATCAATAAGAGGTTGTCGCATTGGCTCACACACCCTGCTCAAAGTAAAGTAAAGCAGAGGAGGAAAGAAAGTCAACCAAGTCAATGGAAGTGTAAGCCAGAAGAGGAGAAAGAGATGAAGCAATGGAATGAGACTGCTACTGCCTTCTTCCTCGAAAAATGGTCGGGACTAGATAGCTGGAGAAAGGGAAGAAGGGGGGGGGGGAAGGGAAAGAGGATAGCTTTTTGCAAGACATGGGAAGAGACAGTAAAAGGATGGACTTATGATTAGAGAGAAGGAGGGAGGGAGCGGAAGAAAGAAGGAAGTAGGAACATTGCCAGTATTTTCTCCATGGTCTGTAGCTGGAGCCAGTGGTAGCGGACAGAGTGAGCGGCGGCGGGAGGAAAGCGGGCGCCAGTAAAATAAAAAAAGATTTTTCCCCTCCTCTTCTTTCTCCATTATGTGCATGCATGTACGTACCTACATATATACGCGCCTGTGTGTCCTACACGTTGGCCATAGAATGGAATAGAATGGGAGGGTTGAATGCCATTGGACTGATTGTGTAGAGAAACGATCTCTTAGTGACGAAATAAAGTTAACTTGACTTGCACTCTCCCTCCACACACACACACACACTCAGCTATAGCCATTACGGCGTGAGCCAAGAGACTCTAATAATATCGAGAGCCGAGTCTGTGCTACATGGATTTTCCCTACATGTACGAACGTGTGTGTACGTATGTGAGGGGGAGAGACTTTCTATGCCTCACTCCGATCCCAGCACCCGCTATCGATCTGCCACATGGAAGGGACGAGGGCGACGGCGTTCCACACACTCTGCTGCCAGTGCTAGAGAGAGAGACGGGAGTTGAACAGGCGGAGCCGAGGAGAGCCGAGAATGCCCGGAAATCCCCCGTTCGTGAAAATCCTGCACTGTCCCTCTATCGCCCTATCCCTGCTGCTCGGTGCTAGGGTGCTGCTATAGGAGGGATACAGGATAGTGCATAGCATTGGAAATGGTGCAGAATCTACTTACATCCACCCGTCCATCTTTGAAAAATAAATAAGTGAAGCTCGACAAGAAGGAAATAAGGGAGGACGGACGGGACTCCCAATCTGGACACGACAATTAAAAATTTGACCAAATTTTCACACAAGGACAAAATCCCTGTCCTCCTGTCCTCCTCCCCCACAAAAAGACACAGGGGATTGGACGGACGGCTGAAGCGTAGTTACCCGGATCAACCAGCATGTCACAACAGTTTGTGTGGATCCAGCCTACCTTATTTTAACGACGAGGAATTTCTTTTCATTGTCAAGGTGAGTCCATCCATTCCTACCATTTCTATTCTATTCTTCCAACATTCAAACTTTTCTCTATTTTGATTTGTCTTTCTGGGAGGGACTATCTGTTGTGTGTGACACGACGACAATGTGAGGCCAGGTTTCCAACAACTCATTTGACATGTGACACGGGGTCGTCCCTTTGACTTTTCTCTCCTTGTAATCCAATCCCTTCCCTCCCCACTGTGTGTGTGTGTGAGTTTGCCACGTTGAACAGTTCAGCCGCCGAGAAGACGAAGGAAACTGATTTCGAGCGTGAGATTGGGATTTGCCAAAAAAATAATTGATGTTTTTTAAAATAGTTATCTGCATAGAACATGTTTTTTTATTTTTTGGCAAACCTTCGTCCCTCATTCCGTCCCTATTAGTGTTGATCATTTTGTATGGGATATACACTGTGTTTATACACGCACACTAAAAAGAGTGTGTGTGTGTGTAGTGTGTAGTGTGATAAAAATGAGAATTAGGTATTGATGGAGGTGAGTGCGGGCTAGGGCAAGATTCCTCATGGCAAAATATTGCCACCATTAACCAAGCAAAGTACATGGATTATCATTAGTCTACACACTCACACATGTAGGTTGTGTGTGTGTGTCTCCCTCAACTCACACAGTCAAGACGTCTAAAAATAGCAACTCATTTGATCTCTCTCCCATCGCAGGCTGTCGAGAAGGTAGTTGTTACTTTACAATTACTCCCTCCAAATCCGGAGAGCAACATTTTTTCCGAGAAACTTTGTCTCTGTAAAATCAAGCCCAAGGGAACTTACTCAGAATTTTTAAAGGATTTTTAAAAAAATTTTGAAAAATTTTGTGTAGAATGTGTAGAAGAAAAATTACCAGAACAGATTGTGGGGTCAGTTAAATTGTAAAGCCGTGACTTTATCAAACACAGAATCATGATCCTAGCATTTTGGCTTTTGGGTACACAGATCTCTGCAAGATCGTACCAAATAATTGAGAAATTTGTCACATCAGGTAAATTTTAATTCCCAATTATTTTTTTAAAATAACGTGAGGACAAGTGCAGATTTAAATCGTGTAACTTGAACACATTGGCCTCAATTAAAACGCAATTGTGAATTCACCCGTGACGACAGTTAGATTGACAAAATAAATGTACTGGATAACTATTTTGTGAGTCGGAATGTTCACAAAGGAATTTAGAGAGAAATTAATTTGTCTCTTTCCTCCCTTCTCACAAGGACAAAGTTTGGAGAAAGTGTGACCAACCATTTTAGAAATTACTCTCTCTCTCTCAGTCGTCCCAATTGTGTGTCGAAAGTTTAGACAAAAGCAGATTAGTTGGTTCCAGGAAGGGGAAGAAGAATCAGAATTTTTTTGTTGTTGTTGTGTAGGAAATTGAGAAATTAATTGAAAATACCACAACAAGTGAGAGACCCACATTCATCCCTACTCGAAATGGATGAGGAGAATTTAAATAACTTTCTTTGTACCACTCTCTTCCATCCATTATAATTTCAAGTGTCATAAGACCAGCAGGGCTTTTATAATTGGGTCAAAAACAGTTGACCTTGTATTTTCCTACGTGCTCCTACATACTTCAAAAAGGAGTAGTTCAACAGTTTTGTAATCTGATTCTTATTCAGATGAGAGAAACGAAGGAAATTCGCTTAATGTTTTTGAAATTTAATTTTCCTCTTAACGCAGTATGGGTACACACTGCGCAGTTATGTTCTTCTGAGAGAGGGTCGTTTGAATAATGGCAAATATTTCAGTTTGCCATTCCTGGGTCTCAAGTTGTGGAGTCTGGGTTTATACTTTTATACTGCCCATTCGAAAGTGGAGGAAGAGTGAGTGAGATCATGTGAGTGCTCGGTTAATGTTTTATTCTTGTGAGGAATGTCTGCTCTGCTGGACATGCATACAGAGCGGTGCACAAGCAGGGACCAGGAAGGAAGGGAGAAAAGACAATTTTGGGAAATGCTTCCGAGGATGAGGGGGAAAAGAATGTCATTAATAGTTGAATCCTCTTTTTTGCATGGACTCTTTGATATTGCCAAGGAATTTGGTCAGTTGAAGATCCCGAGAGACAGATAGAAGTTATTTTAGCCTTTGCCATTGTTCATTGATCCCTTCCAGAGCGCCGACTCTCTGTCTCCTCTCCTCTTCTCTCCTCCAACTTTTCCCTCCCAGTCTCTTCCATAACGTAATCTTTGTAAAGAAATATAATATAGAAAAGCACACATCTTCCCTTCCCCATCCGAGTGTACAGTTATTATTATACAGAGAATGGGAGGGAAGGGATTGGAACTAAAGTCCATTAAATCGGTGGAGAGATCGATTCCCAAAAATCCACACCATGGGCTACTAAGCCTCCCTCTCCTCCATCTCCTCTCATGAACACACATTCACCTTTCCACAAGGAGGAGGATGAAAAAAACCTTCGGTACTTTTCTACATAAAAAATCCACTCGCCCTCTTTCAAATTCTTTTTATCGAGTCAAATGGAAATGTTGAAGGGGAAAGAAAGCGGCGGAGGAGAGAGCCATACAAAGAATTATTGACTTGATTTGACAGCTTGACTAAAAAATCTTTTCTTTTCTTCCTCTTCCCCTCCTCCTCCTCCTCTTCTATTCCGTATACAAACACATGGGGAAAATGTTCTTGACTGTGGAAAATATTTTATGTAGTCCAAACTTTTGAATCCCGGGAGCCGGGGATTGAGTGACGGAAGGTGTACGGAGGAGGATAATGGTTAATGTTGGATATTGATGGATTGTACGCAGGAAGTCTGCTGGGAGCCTTTGTAGCTGAAATCCAGACAACGGAGGAGGAGGAGGAAAAGACTGGAGGAGTACGGGAGAGGAGCCATATGGAGTCCACAGATGATGATGAGCTGAGGGATCAAGCGGGTGCTGGGGAGGACTCTTCCGTGTGGCGAGTCTACCGGAGGGACGAGGATGCCGAAGACGGTGAGGAGGACGAGGACGGCGGGAGGAGGATGGAGGAGGGGAGGTCGAGGATTTCCAGAGTCGGTTTAAATGACGTCGTCGAGCCCATCATGGATGCTAGTTTTCAGGACGACTTTGACGACATCCATTCCAGCTATCAGTGGTTCATCGAGAGTGGGTAATTACCATTTTCCCTCTCTCTCTCTCTCTCCACCTTTTAACTAGTTTAATATTTAAGGCCCAGCACCTCAGTTCAGCGCACAGTTCTCATCGTCCGAGGGAAATGGATATTTCCTCTACAGTCCCTCTGCCTCTCCTTCTTTTCTGAACGGAGGAAAGAAGAACGTCCTTCAATTTGCTCTCATCATAATTTTATATGGGGAGATAAGGAGGGAAATAGGGAAAAAAGGTAAAGTGCGTCAATTAGTCTCTGGAGCTTGAGAGAAGGAGAAACCTTCAAAATGCGGGCATCATGGCACGATAAGAAATAAGAATAACGGGAGAGTAGTTTCCCTACCCGGGAAAGCTCCAGTTTACCTTTGAGGAGAGTCTCTGGTTTGAGTGGCACGCAAGGGAGTCGGGAAGGAAATAACCATCACATCATATTTCAATGGTAATTTCTTCCCTCCCCTCCAATTAATTCTGATTTTAGTGAGTGTGCAGGGGGAAGGAATGGTCCAAATTAAAATGTAATTTGATCTCTACGAAAAGGAATTCCCGGAATTTGTTATTCCTACGGACTCTTCTCTCTGTTTTACTTTGTGTTGTCCTCCACAAATTGTTGGATGGGGTACAAGGAAGAGAGAGAGTCATTTTGTAATTATTTTTGAGGGAAAAGGTAATTTGAGTAAAGAACTATAATTATAAAAGTTTTCCCTGAATAGATGACCAGTTTGGAATTTTGCACTATTGTGAATTTTGTCGAGGATGAAAGATGCAAATTATTAAAGTTCTGTGTGTGTGGCTCTGTGACTCCCGGGTGGAGTGGGAAAAAGTGAAATGTCGTGGGAAACAATTGGGAGAGAAAGGGGGCTCAACTGGAAATTATATGGTGACTGGGGAGAGTGGCTGTGTGTGCCTGGCTCTCCTTTTGTTCCACTCTGTTGTGGATGACGACGTTGTGTTCAAATAATCTTAAATTAGTTTTGTGCTGTCAATGGAAATGAAATGAGCATCCAGACGAGCCACGGAAAGTTGAGCGTGGAGTGTAGGAGCGAGACAGGCTACATTATAGAGAAGTGGAGGAAGGGGAAACCGCATATTGAATAGTGTGGAGGAAATGGCAGGAGTCCATACTCCCTCCTTCCCCGTCACTCACTCAAATTCCCGAATTAATATGACCCAGAGACTTGCCCACTTTTCTCCCCATCCTTTTTGGAATACTCACGACTCCACAATCTACTCCAGAGTACAAAAGAGAGAGACTGTGGCTGTTTGAAAAATGAGTCATTCCGTTGGAGAAAAAACCCGGGTTTTTAGCATGCAAAGTCACCCCAGTCCTCTGTTGTGGCGTATGTAGGTGTGGGTAGAGGTTCGCTCATTTCCCCCGCCAGTTCTCTCTCTGCTCTTCAACTCATGCATTTTATTAGCCAAGCGTGATATGAAGCTTTGATCATGGTTCCTGGCAGGCTCACTACTCAAATCAAATTCAAATCATCTCGACTCCTTCTACTCTCCCAGCCAGCACATTATGCTGTATTTATAATGTGAACTCACTCTGGGATGTGTGGGTATGTAAGCACCATACACACATGTATACACCCATGTTCCTTGACTCCTGCCAGGGCCCGACTTGTCCCGACTGAGGGCGTCTTTCAGGTGCAGAAGAGGAGAGGAAGATGAAGAAAAAACAAAGCGTAGTTAGAGGCCCATAAAAAATGCAGCCAAGAATCTAAAATCATAAAATACATTATAAATGGGAGGGCAAGTGGGAATTTTCTCCAATTTCTAAGTAAGATGAGCTCATAAAGTATTCAAAGACAGCCTCCAGCTGAGCCATGAAATGCTGTACAAACACACACAACACACTCCAGTTTACTCGCCACAGAACAGAGGGAGAAAGGTCGAGGAAAAAGTATGGAAAGACGGAGAAAATGTTTTTCCCTCCCCTCACTCTCTCTCTCTCTCTCTCTCAAGGTAGAGTGGTTGTGTGTGTGCAGTCCCCATAGTAACTCACCCACCTCGTATGTAGTAAGTATGTATGTGGTTGTATGTAGTGGTGTCTGAGGATGAGTCATAATGGGATTTTTGTATGTTTGACTGTCTGTAACGCAGGTTCACGGGTGATGCGGCTGCTAACCTCGATGCCGGGAGTTTCCCAACCCCCCTCTGCATTGGGGTGGGCACGGACTTTGAATTCGATGCCACGATGGCCCACATTGACATGGAGGATTTCCAGTCGCAAGACATCCTCCTAAGATTCCCCCCACTCATCGCATCTGATCTCCAGGTTTGCCTCCTTTTCATAATTACCTCAACTAGCTCCCTGCTAGTCACTCACGTGCGTGTGTGTCCGCCCCTCACTCTGTCCCCCTCCCTGACATCCCTCCAGCCTTAATCATGACACTGAGTGAGTGGCTAAGTGCTTCTTGGACAATTCTCTGGAAAAAGTAAAATATCGATTTTTAATTGTTCCTTATTTTTCGTGTCTTTTCCCTCTGTTTCCCCGTGACTCCTCCACGTGTGTGTCAACTTGCCCTCTCGTCACTTGTGCAGCCTCATCAAGGCGAAACTATTGCTAGTATCACGGGCTCAATCCTTCAACAATTTGATTTTGAGTCCTCAATGAGTCCCAACTCACATTCCGTGGTGAGCCCAACTTTTCTCTTTTTCTCTGTCTCTGAATACACAATCCATTTCTGTGTGTGGATGTCGAGTCTTAAAATTAAATTTTAAACGAGCACCTTTTTGTCCGCTCCACTGACTGGTGTCCTCTTAAGAGTTCCTTCCATTTATTATTTACGAGAGTGGAAAAACTTTTGACTGCGTACATTTATTATTTAGAGAGTGTGTGGAGGAAAAGTTTTTTAATTTGATTTGTGTGTGTGTGGGAAACTTTGTGTGTAGGATGAGCAGAACCAGTCGATGGACATGTCGATATGTAAATCGGAGAATTTATTCTCCCCCATCACGGACAACCAGCAACATCTCCCATTGTCCACTTTCAGCACGGACTCCCTGGACACTCGTGGAGTGGAGACGATCCTCGCCACCTGCATGACCAATCGAAATAACTACACCATTGCATTCCAAGGGCTCGAGCTGGACGAGTCCACTACCACGAGCACTTATCGGACAGTGCCCGAGACGAACGCCACCTCCCCCGGGAGTGAAATGGCGGAGAATGAGATGACCAACTGGAGACAACTCAAGACGAGCAACGGGAATGAGACGCATCATCAATATGCAAATACCATGATGACACCCAATGACAATAATAATGGCAGTAACAATGGCTCCAGTGAGACCAGTTCCAATTTCCTCAACAATCTGGCTGGAGGGAATGTGAGTGACCCCCGCACCCTCCTCACCCAGAGCTGTCCGAATCCCTGGTTTTGGAAAAAAAATTCTCTCGTCTTCAACAATAATAATCCCAAGGTGGCCACAGCCGCCTTCGTCAAACTCTTTGATATCCACGCGTCCAGACCCACCATTTCCCTCAAGGACAACAGTTCGATGACCGAGTCAAATGTCCACATGGTTTCGGGGAGTGGGTCGGGTTGTGGGACGGCAGGGTCAACGGGTTCTTCCGCCAATCGAGTGAGTAGTGGGAGTAATGGTAATGGAAGTAATTACATCATGGAAGAATCTTGGAATAATAATAGACATCCTAATCCGAATCCATTTCGAATTCGAAATAAATTCAAAAAATCCCGCCCCACAACCACAACCCAAATTGCAGAAGTAATCAAAAAATGTCGAAGTATTGAGATCCAAACTTCATCGATCAAAATGAAACCGAAAATGTTACCCCAATTCCAACCCTCCAATTCTGGGTCAAATAAAACAAAGACATCTCCCGTCTTTGTCTGCTTCCCTAGCTACACTCTCCCTGATCTCAAATTCCTACAGAATTGTCAGGAAGAGAATGGGGAAGGAGGGGAAGTTTATCTTCTCCCTCAAAAATTCCGGGTAGCATCCCGGACTCACCACAACAACAACAAGAGGGGGAGTACAGGAGGAGCAGTGGCTTCTGGAGTGGGTTATTCCCGGGGTGGAGGGAGACGACCCATGTCTTGCAATGACATTGAGGATTTGAGAAATCGAGACCTGAGTCATGTCCGGGATTGGCCTTCCCTCAACTTCCTCCTCCCACAAGAGTATCAATCATTTCTGGAAGTGATGAAACCGCTGGACAAGCGGGAACAGGATGATGAGACTGAGAAGGAACGGGACGTGTCCATCCTTCCAACGGAGGAGGAAGGAGAGTCGGAGAAATCGGAGCCAAAAAAGGGATTACCATCAGACGGGAGTGTTCTCACAGGAGAAGGAGATAATAATGAAGAGCGGGTGATTCTGAGGAAAAAGACGGGACGAAATGGGCGTCATCATCATCTGGATCGGGGTTCCCTGAAACGGTTCAGCTTGAACGATACAGGGAGTTGCTCTCCAGGGAGATCACGAGGCTTTGCCGAGAAATTTAAAAGATTTAGTCTCCAGGAGACTCTACCTGAGGTCTGTGAAATTACCACGGAGATTGCCAAGAACTTGGAGCAATTGGAGAGTCTCGCCTCTCATTTGGGCAATGACTTTAATGTAATGACCGGTCATCCCCTGGGTAGTCCCGTGTCCCAACTTGGCACAACCCCCACCACCGACTCGTCCACCGACAGCTGGGGTCATCACCAATACCCCCACTACAACAACAACAGCAACAACAACTCTGGTCATCAGAGCAAAACTCATCGTCGAGTCCCCAACAATACACCCAAACAAAATTCCTACGTCGATTTTGACAATCACTTCAAGGACACTTACGAGGATGGCGGATCCTCCAAGATTGTGGCCCATGTCGCACCCATGGCAACCTCCAGTCACCACCACAGCAAACACAATCGACTTCACATCGACATGGCGGAGAAACAAAGTAAGAGCGAGTACTGCCATAAAATTTTAGAATGGAATTAGAGAGTGTTGATTGGATTAGTCTTCATTCCCTCCTCCTTCTATTCATTTGTGTGTGTGTAGGTCTGACGGACGCTATCGCAGCTGCTGTCACCCAAATACAATCATCCTGGACACCCGCCTCAGTCAACAACACAACCAACAGCCCAAACAACGTCATTCCGGACAACCGACATGCGGGTGGGGGAGGGGGAGCAGGTGGGAAACCGCTCAAGTCTTACCCTAATTTGGTGATCATGTCCCAGTCGCCGGGAGGAAGGATCGTCCTCGACACTCTCTGCCCCGCTCTCTACTCCTTCCTGAGTGATGGACTCTGTCCATACTTGGAGACCATCTTTGGCCGCGTTCCAAACACCGTTTGGCGTGTCGTGGAGGCTTCTATCCAATATGGTATCTCCCTCACTCCACACTCTCTCATTTAATTATTGCGTGTGTTGTAAAAGATGACTCTCTTTGTGTCTCCTCCCAATCTAGGCCCAACTGCACAAACTTTGAATGAGCTTGTCCTCAGGATAAATAGTGAGGAGCTCCTGGCAGAAGGACCCATGAAACTAAATGCATTTGTTTGTGGTTTGCTCAAGTGAGTGGCTATTCCATTACTAATTACTCTCCCTTTCCGTTGCTCACCGGAAGGGAAATTGTATCTCTTTTCCTAGATGGACTCATTTTAAAATTCTCATTTTTCTTTGTTTCTGCCGACAGCCTGGGAAATTTGGGGTCATGGCTGACATTCCTAAGGACGAAGGAGCGACTTCTCCGTACACACTACGACCCTGAAGCCTTCTTGTTCCTCTGCAACACCTCCACTCGGTTCCTCTACGACCAGATGTTAGTCAACATGCATCTTCTGGCCAAACTCCCGTTCCAACTAGACATTTTCCACGAGACAAAACTACTACATCAAAGTATGAATCCCTCCTCCTTCTCCTCCTCAAAGTCCAATCCGACCCTCCCCGTCCTCCGCAAAAGTTCCAGCAAAACCAACTCTACTCGTCCCACGTCCGTGGCAAATGTCCGAAAGTCGACCAGTGCAGACGCCCGGATTCCTAAACTCCAGTCCAAGAATTCCAAGTACTTTGCAAATCAGTTGAAAAAATCACAAATGAAGAGGTCATTCTCAGACGAGCGACCCAAAACTGCCCGCACTCCCACAAGTACTCTTCCAAAATCCAAAACGGCTCAAAATATACAAAATGAGAGACAATACTCCAACTCTGGAGTGCCCAAACCCATGACCTACGGCGGGATTTTGAGTGGGGGTCTGTCAAGATTTCCCAGTAAACCCAAAATCTCTTCCATCTCGGCTGAGGCAGCAGACAGAGAGAAGGGGATGGAGCCAACCAAGGCTCAACGACCCAGGTCCATTGATGGGTCAGGGGATGGGTCAGGAGAGTCAAATAAAGATCCGGATCGGTTCCGTCGGCTCCAAATGCAGTGGGAATTACTGTCAAGTGATGAAGCAAGGAAAACTGTGAGTCCCGGTTCGGGAGGACCCAATGGTGGAAGCAATCCTACTCTGGCTGGGTCAAAAATCCCGAGACCAATCACTTCCCCCATCCGTAATTATCCTCCTCCCGGGTGCGGGGGACCCAACGTTCGACCCACCAGCAAAAGATAGAGAACAAACAATGGAAAGGGAAGGAAAAAACAAAGAGGAGAAGTAATTGGAATCGTCTCACTTCACTCACACATAAAATACAGCTCTCAAAATAATTTTAATTTGTCTCAAGCATCTCATTAATTAATTATAGTCAAATGGACACGAATTCTCATTTCTATTCTCGTCATTACTGTCTCTAAATCTAGTCAACGCACTCAACTTTCTTTTTTGTAGAACCAAGAATCTCATACTTGACAAGAATTTTCTCAAAACTCTCTTTTCTCTCTCTCAGCTTAATTCGCTACTCTACTACGACTCCAAGTTAGCTGCTGCTGATTTAAATATAATTAAAGGAAACTGTGTATGTATTATGATAATTACAAGGGACGAGGGTCATCAGAATTTATTTTTACGGCTCGACAGTCAAAATGTGAAATGCCAATTGAAACTCGTCTCCCTTTCTCAATCATGCTTTTGAATTTATCCAAATCTTTTTTGAAATGTGTTTACCAAGTAAACTTTACTTACACAGAAGAATAAACTAATAATATGCAACTTACAATGTATAAAAGTGTAGCGAATGCCTGGTCCAGGAATATATAAAGTGGTCTTGACTCCTCTTCTCCCTCAAGAATCTGTCAGAGTATCTCCTATCCTTTTAACTGTACGATGGACAGAGTGAGGGAACAGATGAATAATAAACATATAGTCTACTACGTATATTTAAATAGTGGGGTATATCGAAATACAAGTACGGTTTATCTATTGTACAGAGAAAGAGAGTGAGGATAATTTTCTATATATACAAATAACGTAGTCAATTCCTTCATTTTGATGAATGAGATTCTCCAGGCCTTTAACTCTTTACGTAAATCAAAAGGAACAACACAAATGTGAAACTATTGTTGTTGCTGAGTATCATGAGTAACTCTGTCAAGTAGAAAAGAAATTTAGGAAGGGAGGAGAAAGTGACAAGAGAACGTGTTGTGATTGCACAAACAATTTACAGCGATAAGAAAATTTCGTAGACACGAGGAATCAAATATATACAAAGTACAGAGTAGAAAATTTGTAACCAATAATAATAATAACGAACGTAGTTGAACTTACAATATATATTGTGGCAGGGGGACAACTCCTTTGACTGTTAAATCCTGTCTTAAATTTCGTTAGCTTGTAGTACATAAGAGAAAGAGTTCTGACGTGTAGTGGACAAGTTTGATATGAGATGCGAGCAAATTAACTATCCTAAAAGATTGTAATAAAATTTAATTTAATGTACGAATATGTGTGTTTTTTGTCTCTCGGGAAAGGAGTTCCGAGAAATGTTGTCGTGTCCTTTTGATTTTCGCCCCAGCTTTTTCAAAATTGCACTATTTGACTAGGATCTGGTTAAGGGAAACTGTACGAGTACATGTAATAATAATGATAGCTAATATATTTGAGAAATATATCCGAACTGATGTCAAGAGAATGACGGCATAAATGTTTACAAGCTATTTATAATAAGTGTGCTATTTTTTGCCAAGTGTCTTATATAAATTCGTAAATGCGTAAACTACATAGAGCTAATGATGAAACGGAGAGTAAATGGGAAATACGCAAGTATCTAATGAACTCACGGTACTGACTATGTATACATATTCATTATTGTAACGAAAAATGTATTTGAATCACAATTAATCTATACCATATATTGAGTACCAATTACCAAATGCCAATCATTGATTGACCTGACGCACGCAGAATAAGTTAGACCGCTGTACAATGAATCAAAATGTGCAATTATTTTTCAGTTTGCAAATATTTTTCCTGTGTCCTCGTCACGTCCCCTCTTTCTCCTCTTTGCTTTCCTTTTGTCTCTCTCTCTCGTGTGAATTCCAATAGCTTTTAGTAGGGATGCACATGTTATGTAGGATTTATTTTATTTTTGCAAAGTGGAACACTCTAGTCACCCAGGAACAAAGTAAATTAACGAAAAATGATTTTGTGAGTCAACGAGTATGAAAATAAGAAGAGTGATTCTTTGAAGTAGTGTAGACCTTTGATGGAATAATTTTCAAATGTCAATTATGATTTAAGGTAGTCACGTCCCAGTCCAGGATACTTGCAGTCAGTAAATGAAAGGTTTAATGTTAATTTCAACAATTTGTCGTCCTAGAATCCAGAGATTGATTCATGGTCATACTCTGGACTACTCACACACACACAACATCCTGATTAATGACGATGAGTTCCCCTTTGGTTTTCCAAGTTAGTCATCTTGTGAGAAGAGTGAAAGATGAACAGACTTAATATGCGATATGTACATACTGAATAACTTAATTACTGAATAGCTTTATGTTGTTACAAAAGAAAATTACATATTTTATGAATGACACAATACATTATTATATTACGGTATATTATGGTGAACAAAAATGTGTACGTTTTCCTTGTCTATTGTACTGTACAGATATGAAATGTTGTCTAATATTTTAATCTCATGTAATATTTAAGAGTGGAGAGGACGAGAAAGTCATATTCATTATTTATTTTGTAAGAGAATACTAATAATAAACCCCATACTCTCAAGCTGCTGGAAATACCGCTTTGTTATTAGCTGGCTGATTGAAAAAAGAAAAGAAGCATTTGACTGCAAATGCCGGATATAAAACTGAGCAACTTTAATATTTGTTATTATTATTACTTGTCTACGATTCTCATTAAAAACTCGATAATTTACTATTGTCAAAGTTATTATTATTATTACAAGACGTTCATTATTTTACATTGATGACAAATGAATAAAATTTAAATCGAATGCTAAACAGGATCTGGTCCTCTCACGTCATTTTTGCACGACATCTCAATAAAACCTTTTCAAATTTGCAATCATGATTTTCCTCTCTAGGTAAACACTACCTAGTAAACATATATTAAAATGGTGTGGAATGATTGTGAACACATTCAAAGGCATATGAATAGACGACGCCAAAAAATATTCTGTTGTAAAGTGGCCAAACACATGCCAGGGTACAATTTAATTTAATTTAAATATACGTGCGTGTGTGTCTCTCTCTTCGTGCATGTTCTGGAATACTAGCCGGGAGTTAATTTCCAACACACATACACACAGTCAGACAAACATGGAAAGTTCTTTGGGGAGAGCACTCACAAGTTCATTAAAGGAAATTTTTATCATAGTAAATATAAGAATCTAATTAAGTCATGAGACCCAAGCTTTACAGAATGTGTTTTTGCAGACACATTACTTAATATTATTATTCCCGTTCGGTGCATCCAGTAAACAACATTTGGAAAAGTATCGCAAGTAAATAGAGGAATAATTCCATTTCCCTTGCTATACAAAATCATTATTACTATTTCAATCTGCCAGTTCCTCGACCATGTCTAACTTTTATTTATTTCACTGTACGAACACACACACATTCTCTCTCTTGGCTAACATTAAATGACAAGGGAATCGGTATCAGCATCCTAAGAGTAAGAGTTTCCATTACAAGGACTCTGCATGTTGTGTAAATTATTAAAATCGGTCATGAGGTCGGTCATATTCTGTAGTTTCAATATTAATGTCTGCACAGGTCCTCAAGACATACACAATTAGAAAGGCTTTGCAAAGCTATTTAAAAATGGAGGAGAGTGAGTCCGCATGGAGGAGGAGAATCACAATACATACATAGAAAGTTGTGAAATGTGAGACGTTCAAATTAACATGATAATGTCAACATATGAGTGTAAAGTATCGCACACTCACTCACCGTCATAACCTAAAGATGTGCTAATTACAAACTTTTTTCCCTGTTTTAGTGCGATGGGCTCGTAGGATTCATGTCCTTCATACATTTTTGTGTTTTTGTAGGAGACGCACAAATTGGAGAGGTTCAAAAAATCATCTGGAGTTTTCATTAACAAAACAAGGGAAATTCCATGCTGCTCGACAGATTTACATATGAACGTCGAATCTCAGGGAAAATATTATTGAACGCTGTCTCATAAAGACAAAAGTGTGTTTGCCTGTGTAGGCCATAAAGAATGTGACTCACACAGAAGCTAATACAATAACAACTATATTGGCATCACACACACACAATACTTTTCCACGTGGCGATGAAGATGAGATAAAGAGCGGAGGAGACAGAGGAGGAGGATGAGCAAGGTGGAGCCAATGAAGGATTAATTTCAATGAAATTCGAGTCGTTTACAGAAACGAGACGAAAATAAACCTTGATATTCGCGTTGATAAACACAGATCACCATTTGTGCCCCACAACAGCTCAAACTTGTCAATAATAAATGTGAGACTGTGTGTACATGTAGCCCCCACATGGGTAATTGGAAAAGATTGTTCTCGCCAACGTCTTCACCATGTAAATCAATTAATAATTGGGAACCTTTGATACACACACTCATGTATGACACACACACTAAATGCATGTACAGAGGAAAAAAGCCACAGCAGAGTCCCCCCTTTCTCCCACTCCCACGAAATTCCCATATGAAATTAAAATAATGTTTCGGGGGACCAGCTCCAGTAAGTCACAGTCCGTCTCACACTCATTTCATCTCTCTTCGAGGGATCCACTTTCATCACACGTCGTCTCCCAATTTTTTGCCCTCCAGAGAAGAGACAAATTACAATTTTTTGTGTGTACTGCTGAGTTTCTTGAAAGGAAGCGTTTAGAGGAGTAGCCAGAAGACGGACAGAGTATCCCACAAACCATTCATCTATTCAGATTTTGAAATTGAGTAAAATTGTGCAACCTGCGGTTCTCAGCATAGAATTCAGTTCAATTGAACACTTTTTTTGAGTGAGAGAGAGAGAACGGTTCGTGACACAATACGAATGTGTGCTGTGGACTGTGTGTAATTTCGTATTTGGGCAATTTCCTCCCTCAACTGAACCTTCTCCCATTGTGTGTGTCCTGGACAAGGGATTTTCTCTCCTTTTTATGACCACTAAATAACTGGCGAGTGTCTCAACTCTTTTTGTTGAAGGAGGTGAAGAAAAGAGGAAAAAATAACTCAATCACTGTCAGCCAAATCCTTTTGCCTGTAGCCACTGCCAAGTGAATTCATTGGCAATTCACATCCGATCACTCCTGCATTCCTTCAACTTCCCTTGACGTGTTTGACTTGAAAATTTTTCAAAGTGTAGAAAGTGTTCTGACTAGAGAGAGAAATCCATCTCAAAGTAGAGAGATATTCTGGGGGATAGGAGAAGGATGACGACACTTTTTTAAAAAAAAAACTATTGCAATTTTTGAGGATATTTCAACAATTCATCGTTTACTGCCTAAAATTCAAAATGAAGAAAAATTCTGCAGTGTTCCTCTTAATAGTTATACTCTGTAATTTTTACTGTGTCAATGTGAGGGGGGCAGCTAGTGGAGGTCATCATGAGACGACCACTCAAAGTAAAGGAATGGACGGTGGGTCGACCACACACAAACCACATTTAATTACAGATGAGGCAGCTGCCAAAGCATTTCTCGAGGATCTGAATAAGCAAGCCACTATAGCCTGTCAGAATAGAGCCATCAAGGATTGGAACTATTCCACAAATATCACTGCTTACAATCGTGCTCAAGCGGTAATTCATTTTTTGTCATTCCCAACAGAATGAGTCTTCTATTTATGTACTAAGTAGATGAATCTTGATGCGGGAATTAATTGATTGAGCAGACAGAGGCTAGTGTCGCGTACTCAAAATTTTGGAAGGAAATGTGGGGTAAGTTGAACCAATTCAAATGGACAGATTTCCAGGATCCTGCCGTCAAACGTCAATTTCATTTGTTGTCCGTCATGGGCATTTCTATTCTGCCAGAGGCTCAATTAAGAAAGGTGACCACCTCAAATCATATAGTGTGTATAAAGATGAACTTTGTCAATTATTATCCATCTCTTGTATTCTCATTTAAAGTACGATGCAGCCAAAAAGGCAATGGTTAGTACTTATTCCACGGCAAAGATTTGTGACTACAAGATCAAAAGTAAATGTGACCTCAGTTTGGAACCAGGTAAAAAAGTAGAGTATTCGAGTGAGAGGACATTAGTGAATGAAACTCAATAAATGAAGTATAATGATTCTGGTTTGTAGAGATCACAGAGTTGATGATGACAAATCGTGATCCGGCTGTTTTGAAACATGTTTGGCTGGCATGGAGGAATCAGACTGGAAAAAAAATTCGACAGAATTTTACAGAAATGATTAATTTGTTCAGTCAGGCCGCACTGCTCAATGGTAAAATTTGTTCTTTGTGTCGGAGTTTTGTATTGATATGCATGGACGATATAATACGTTCATTCAATATAAATTAGATGATGGGATTTAATAGAGGAGGATGTTAAATACATGTTGTCACTTTGTTGATTGTAATTTTTAGGATTTCCGGACGGTGCTGAGTATGAATTAAGATCGTATGAATCAACTTCATTTAAGAAGGACATTGAGAGTCTTTGGACACAGTTAAAGCCATTCTACCAACAACTCCATGCCTACGTCAGATCGAAGCTACGGACTTTCTACGGCTCACAATTAATTTCCACCAACGGCCCAATCCCTGCCCATTTACTCGGTAAATCCAACACACGTAGTTGTGTTTCTGTGAGCTAAATAGTATTATTTAGTCATCATTAGTACAGCATTTATTTATAACCTTGATGGGGGGAAGGATTGCTGGTCTGTGACCTAAGCAAACTAAAGGAATAGATGCGTGACTACATTAATAAGCTGTCATGATTAATGATTTTACTTACTCCCCCTCAGCCCCTCTGCTCCCGTATAATTATTCCCGACACAGTCAATTGACTATTATATCGACTTTTATATCGCATTTTTATTAGTATGTCAAGTCTATCAAAAGTACATACTACTTACATTGTGTGATCTTCTTAAGAAAACTCCCATGTAGCCAACTCACGTCCCGAGATGAGCAAAACTATTAACATTGCTCCCAAATATGAAATACATACACCATGTTCAAAATAACTACGCTTTAGTTACCCTATTAATTCCACGGAGGAATCATTAGCGACACAAAAAGGTGCATCACAAGTTGTTTTTGAGGGACCTCTGCTATCTTTTTAACATTAAAGTATTTAAATTAACTAGACATGCAATTTGATACTTTACAGTCTTTAGTCAGAAGTGGATGGGGAAAACACTAAATGTATGTAGGGAGCAGTCTATTTCCCTGATAAGATACCAGTAGGTACTAATAATAATGAGTAACATTCCTGGAGAAGACTACCTTTCTTTATCCACAAAGATTTTTGAGCCTGTTATCCCTCCTCCTCCTGATTTTATAGGATGCCCCTTTCTCCCTCCGAAAAAGTAGGGCGAATTGAGAATGGAAGCCTTTTGCGAACTACGATACCCGCACCGAATCAGGAATGTTCTCCCTGCAATTCCACTTCTTCCCCCGAATGGGGAAGGAAGCAAGGATGTTGCTCCACATTCCAATGCTTTTTTTTAAAATACCAATGTCCCTGTGACCTTTAGGGAACATGTGGGGACAAAGTTGGACCAACATCTTGGACATCGTGAAGCCCTACAACAAGTCCAGCATAGATGTGACTCCCAAAATGGTCCAGAAAAACATGAGTCCTGTGGACATGGCGAGGGTAGCTGAGAATTTCTTCGTCTCACTTGGACTTTCCCCGATGCCTCCTGAGTTTTGGTCTGGTTCGATACTGGAGAAACCCAAAGACCGGGAAATTGTCTGCCACGCTTCAGCGTGGGACTTGTGCAACGGGAAAGACTTTTGGTATCTACAACAAATCATCTCTCAAATACAAATCGTGTAGCTAGAGTAAAATAAACCTATTGTGTATTATTTATATACTTGCTACAGGATAAAGCAATGCACAAGAGTCAACATGGAAGATTTGGTTACTCTGCACCATGAAATGGGTATGTCAAAAAAGAGAGAAAATATTTCTCCACCTTATACATAGTTTATACTGATGACCACACAGATCTTACATACTATGTAGATATGCATAGGGAAGATGAAAAATCTCATTATGAAATTCATAGGTCATACACAATATCAAATGCAGTATAAAGACCTTCCAAAGACATTCCGGGATGGAGCAAATCCAGGTAGGAGTCAGTTTTTGTCAATTCGCTGAAGTGAGTAAATACATTTAAAGTACGAAGTAAACTAATCTTAAGAATATCAGGTTTCCATGAAGCTATTGGAGACTTGATGGCCATTTCTGTTCAGACTCCGAGCCATCTGAAAGAAATTGGACTCTTGGATCATGTTGAGAATGACCACGAGGCTGACATTAACTATCTTTTGTCAATGGCACTTGAGAAAATTGCATTCCTCCCATTTGGCTACTTAATTGATTTATGGAGGTGGAACGTATACAAGAATAAAACCACTCCGGACACTTACAATTGTGACTGGTGGAAATTAAGGTTCCCCTATTTATAAAAAATATAATATTATGGGACAAGGGCATATCATAATTTGTAATACATGGTAAACAAAACTATTATTATTTTTAGAGAGCAATACCAAGGGCTTATCCCTCCGGAAGTTCGATCAGAAGAATACTTTGATCCAGGGAGTAAATTTCACGTAACATCCAACAGCCCTTACATCCAGTATGTCACAAAATATTAATTAATTAAATTCTATAAAGTTGTTGGGAATTCTTCACACCACTCTACGTTATGAATTCCAGATACTTTGTGAGCTCAGTTGTGCAGTTTCAATTCCACGAAGCTTTGTGTACAACAGCCGGACAGTATGACCCCAAGAATAAGAATTCAAAACCATTACACAAATGCGATATCTACAAAAGTGTTCTTGCTGGAGAAAAATTAAAGTACATATCCATTTGTATAATTGTATTAATTTTTTTAGAACTCTTCTACTTATTTACACGAACACTACGAAACTTTTTAATAATATTCAAACAAAATGTACAGGCGAATGTTGCAACTGGGTACATCAAAGCCTTGGCCAGAAGCCCTGGAAATTGTGACAAATCAAAAAACTCTGGATGCTAGTGCCATTCTCGATTATTTCAGTCCTCTCATTAAATGGTTAGAGGCTGAAAATAACAAAACGAAAGAATACATTGGATGGGTCACAGGTAAATACTATTGAGATGATTCAACATCATAATATGATGGCCTATAAATACTAACGATTCTCTATTTTTTGCCACAGACAAGAACAAGCCCATGTGTAAGGGAAAGGAGAAGAAAAATGCAGGACCATCTTTGAAGTCATCACTAATATCTTCCTCGTTCTTACTCGTCCTCCTTAGCACTTACAATAATCTCATAATTTAAAATGTATTTGTAAAAAGAAGGAACTTCTCCCAATTTCAACGTGTATATCGTAATTTTAACTGCGTGTATATTTGTATTAAAAGTGTTAATTTAATTTAAAGTCTTGGAATATTTAAGATATATCATATGAAACTAAATTTAACCATATCCCTGAGCAATAATGGCTGTGTGTACTTAAAGGATAATAATAATAATAAAGCACAGCATCGAACCTCTCAAATTTTCCAATCAAAACTTTATTTCCAAGAGCGAAAAAAAGAACCGAGTAACATATTAATTTATTTCTTCACGGTTTTCTTCTTTGGAGATGGTGGTGGAATCTTAGCTTTCTTTTGTGTTGCCGCAGCAAATGCCTTCTTCCTCTGGGCAGCCTTCTTTTCTTTCCTCTTATTAAGTTTTGCGATCTTAGCCTTCAACTTAGTATCAGCCTTCTTGACTTGGTCTGTCTTTTCCTTCTTGGCCTTGGCTTGTTGTGCTTTTCTTGTTACAACAACCTTAGATGGTGATGGTTTACCCTTAGCCTGCGTCAAAAAAAGAGAGAATTTATCATTATTAGAATTTTAGACAAATAAACTTGAGAAAAGTTATTTCAAAATAAAGTAGTATTAAAACGGTTAGCTCAGTAATAGTTACGATCAAGCAATTAGTCATAAACACGGAAATGATCATCACAGCACACCGTTATCTCAAAAACAAATTCTACCTTGTGCAATAAATATTTGCATTGAAAATTCAAACTTGGTTTACCAATCATTATAATATCTTACAAGTGAAGAAAAAATACTAAATCGAAAAAGTGTAGAAAATCTTTGTGCTACTAGTAATTTAATAAATGTTGTAGATCCAGTCAAATTTTAAAAACACTCTCACACTGAACAACAACCAACAGTAAATAATAATAAATACAGAGTAGAAAACATTGTGTTACACAATCTGACTTGGTGGTACTGAAGAATATTGAATAATAACAATACTTACTGCTTGTTTAACGGCTACTTTCTCTTCCTTCAACAGGGATGCTCTCTTCTGAACAATGGCATAGGGGTTCAATTTAGCCAGAGCTCGCATATTACGAAGAGGATTGAGTTTCGTCTGTCTCCGGACAACCTTTTTGCTGTTTTGATAAAAGAGAGAGAAATATACATTAGACTGTCTTGGAACTTTATATATACAACTTAATAAAGTGTATAATATAATATCTTGCTCAGAGAAAATGCATATCATGGAGAATCATCACCCAGTGCTAATGGTATAGTGTTTCATCATTTGGTGCGGTATAAATATTATGTGTAAAGAAAATAATAATACACAAGTTAAATTTGGCTTACATTGGTGCCCTGATGACCTTTTGAATCTCATCAGATTTAAGCAATCGGGAGAGGTCTGTATTAGTCATCTTAGGAAGAGGGAGATTGTAACCTTTCTTACGCTCCGATTCTTTTCTCCAGGTTCCGTAAAGGCCATCTAATCTTTTAATGGCAGACTCGGTCCATACACAGAAACGACCGACATGACCACCTATAATACAAAAAGAATAGCAACATCGTTTTAAAATTTTGTTTTAACTTTAATATGGAAATTTTTTTCTTATAATATCTTTTTTTGGTTAATCAGAGAGGGCAAGTATATAATCACATGATAATAATTATTACCAATAATAATTTAAAAAAATAATCATCAGTTTAACCTTTCATTAAATAGTAAACTAACTATCCTTCAAGTTTCATCACTACACAAAAATATTAAGTAATAAGTCTTACCAGGTGCAAGTTTTAAAAGGTTCAATCTGTGAACGCTAATGGTGTCCACTCCAGGGATATTACGGA
>WJFB01000394.1:0-66156 GCA_009870185.1 Pygmarrhopalites habei | reverse complement strand
CCACACACGGACACACAAATATATGTCAAAAGAACATGAGAAATTTTCGAAAAATAAAAATGTTACATCTGCACATCTCTAGTCATTTTGGGTTCTGGTTCCAACTTCACACACATTTTCTAAGGGTGGGAAATGAATTCATATTTTTTATGCTCGAATCAAAGGTGTGTCACCTGTTTCCGTTATGGTTTGAGAATTTTTGTTTTTTGCTTTTTGAAAACAAACAAACCTTTTTTTAATTGTTTGTTAAATTAAAACAAAAATGAAGAGAGCTCCTTCAATCGGGACACCGTCAATTTATAGCCACACGACCACCAGGTCAACCGGACTTCGATCGACGACAAGGTAATAATATTTTATAATGTCAATTAGTCAATTGCTCATATCAATTTTACGTATTCTACTGTGTAATGTAGTCAATTTGACGTATCTGCTTTCAATATAATCATTTTTCTCACTGTTGAGCAAACATCGGTTGTAATTTATATTTCAAACTTAACAGATCAGTGAAATCTCTGTATGTGCCATGGTATAAGAAACCTTTTCTCCAGAGTGTCTTTGGGACTGACATTCAAAGACTGTCACTAGCAGCTGCAGTCTATGCCGTGGTATGTTGTAATTTGTTGACCAAAATTTTACATTAATTTCCTATGCATCTTCTTGGATTTTTTTTTAAAAAAGCCTTTTTTATCTTTCAGTGTTTAAGTTTTTTCACAATCGGAACGTCTATGTTTGACTTGTATTGTTTGGCTGAAACTGCACCGGGCAGCTACCACTCGGGATACTACTTAATCTCTTTCGACTTTGTCTACGTAGGAAATAAACATGGTAAGGAAATTTTTCTGATGGGCGTGTTTACATAATAATATTTATTTACTACTGTGTGTGTAAAAATGAGATAATGAGCGGAAATTATTTTTTGTAATTTTCCTCAGTGCGCAACACTTTAATTACGATTGCAGTCTTTTCCCTTCTTGGTGCCATTGCTTTACTTGTGACGAGCGTTATTTTAATACAAGCACTATTGAAGGTAATTAAAATTTATTTTACACCTGTACCTTTAAAAGAAGCAACATGATTTTTTAATGACAAATGCTGGTTACAGGAACACGAGAAAAAGATGATTCCATGGTGAGTGTACATATATGGTAGTTTCCTTGAATTACTTGGTGGAAACTGTATTTGTCCAATGTCCAATCGGGCTTTAATTATTATATAATAATGTTTATGTTTCCGAAAAATTTCAGGTTGTTGTGTATGCTGGCCTTTGCAACTTTCCGATTTGTTACCTTCATTTTTGCAGCTGTAGTAAACGATATGATCTTCGCATACAACATCCTCATGTGCTTGTTTTGGATTGCCTGTACTCTTCTGAATTTCTTTGGCTGGGCCCTTGTGTATTCTCTCTACTTGGAACTAGCCGATCTTACCAAACTTGAAGATTTAGCCCAACTCAGGGTAAATTGATTACTATTTAATTTTTGATTTGGGTGAAAAACAGAACAACTTGCTTTAAAAAAGTTTTTACAAACACTATAAAGTGGCCTTGAAAAAGATGTCTGACATAATTCTAATTTTTTTTGACCATTTCAGATGGGCACAATGACTTCCCTGGCTACTCAGAGTATGGCAGGATCTCGTCCAACTACACCTCACAGCACAACATCTACTGTTCCAATACCATAATCGTAATGACTGCCATTTTTTTGTTCTTTTTTAATTACTTACATGACCAACTGAGAGAGAAGGATCTCTTTTTTAAAATAATACATGGTGAAAGACAACGGATCTGTCCATTTCAAATTAATATGTGGATTTTCTACATATGAATTTCCAGTTTATGTACATTTAGAATGTAAATGAAATGATTTACAAACTCAGGCATTTATTACACATATATATTGAAGATTTAGCTTGTAAAAATGTGTATGATGGATTTTGGCAATTATGACAATCTCTTAGACTAAGTATTATTGTTTTTAAAAACAATTTGAGTCAGATAGTCTGACTCAAAACTTTATCATTGTTTTGTATTCAGTATTTATTTATTTTCGTTACTTTACTCCGTCCCAATTTTACATAGACAGATGAGTAGTAGTTAGGTTTCGAATGGAATTTTTTTTCTATTTTTTTGTACTTCCAGTGAGGTTTTTTTCCGGTTACATAACTCTTATCATTGAACAGATATGCTGATTTTGTACTTGCGTACAATGTATCTTTGGACTCCAAGAACAATAACTTACACTATGAAATGAATTTCTAAAATTAAATGTAGCTATACAAACAATCATAGTATTTATTAGTAGACCGATGACTAGGTGTTTTTTATATTTCTTATTGTTTTTCACAATTTTGTGAAGACAAATTGTGATTTGTCAAAAAGTTTTAATACAGAGGGAATTTTTGTAGATATTTTTTACAAAGAGAAATGTTCATTTTTTCAATAGCAAGACGGCTTTTTATGCAATTTCCCATTTGACTGTTATCCCTTGCAATCTCTATTTTAAATCTCATTCTAAATAACATTTGTTCTCCGCCAAAAAATGCAATAGATTTTATGTTTTGACAGGATAGCGTTTGAGAAAAGACAAAGGAATTATTTATTAATTCAAAGTATTTTAAGTTGAATGATTAGAAAGCACGGTGTTTTCATGATTAATCAAAGCAATCTAGTTTGAAGGCTGTTCATTATTATTGACCATATGACGGTTTAGTACAATTATATACTTGCCTATTTATGCTCTCTCGTTTCATTTTATCCTTTCGATAACAAAAGTGGTATTTATTTAGAATAATCAATATATACTATATTGAATGGTTAATTGCATGCACAAAAATGGGGAACTTGACATGTATGTGTTTTGGATAGGTATCGAGATGTATTATTATAGTCCATGTCGAGTTTATTGTTGGACATTTTTTTGAAAATGTAATCATAAAATGTCCAGTATAGCTTAGTATATAGTATAGAGTTTTCTAAAATATACCATTTTTTCAAATGTTATGTCTGTACATTCGTCCAAGATTTTCATGCTTTAATGTGCTCTTAAATAGGTAAATATGTGTGTGTGCCGCTGAGGCCACCCATGATTCAGAAATTATATTACACACAAGTGTACTTGAAAAGCACAACATATATGTGTAAATATTATTTCATAATTTACAATTAGTACTAAGTTTATATATTTGTATCAAAGCTGTACCATATAACGATACATGATATATAAGTGTTATATCCATGTTCATAAAATAATATTTTAATATATATTTGCAAAAAGATTTTATGCATTATATGTCAGATTTCAGATGCAATTAAAAAAAGACAAATATTATCTCAAGTTATCCTGGTTGTTTCTTTCTCACACATAAAGGAAAGGTCATTCAATGGAAATTTAATTGTAGATTCATTAATATGGTCCATTTATGGATAAATGACAATGCAAATAATGATGAAATGAGCGATTATTTTTTTCTTCATATCAGGATAGTGTTGTTTATTTTTATAGTAATAATTTGGTTCCTTCCCAGCTATTTCCAGATCCTTTCACACTTTTCATGAACGTATTTTAACAACATATAAGTCATTATAGTACTTGAGACATTCAATCTCGAATATCAATAATCAGAACATTAGATAAAGAAGACTATGCAATAATAGCATAAGTAAAAAAAACATCACATTAAAACAACGACTCTGCACATTCTGTGTGTATATTGTATTTACGATACACATCTCATTCTACGAATTTCACATTTCTTTACGACCCTATTGGTATTCTTGAGTCAAACAAAAAAAACTTTACAATAATTAATTGAAGTGTAGTACAATTGGTTAACCATATACATGTTTTCATATTCTACTTCTTCTATTCTTATTCTTCTTCCTCCTTGTAAACCTGTATTTAATTATAATAATTCCTAACAAAGTAACTCATTCTTTATTGCATTATAAGCCAAAAGAAGCAGAGTGTTTGTAACAATATGTACTAATATATCATCATTAGAAGTTTTTTTCCTTTTAAAAAAACCAAACTAACGGTAACGAACCAACAATAACAACAACAACAACACTAAATTTGTCAACTGTACTCCTACTGGTGAAATCTCTCTCTTTCTCTGTGTCTGTAACACCACGCTGAGTCAAACAAATAAAAAATAATATAATATCGGGCCATTTGTACATCATACATTTATACACTATACAGTAACATATATTGTAGCTGAAAAATAATAATAAATAATGATTGCATAAATGTAAAGTTCGATAAAACACAACCCAGGTAAAACTTGTATACATCTTTCTATACACTTCAAGTTTTCTTAAACTTTGGTTTCGTATAGAGATGATTATCAAAAAACGCTGGGATATGCATGCCCAGAGGTGTACATACACAATATAACAACGACGCTATTTTCTTAATTGACGTCTTCATTTTTAGCTTCACTCGTCCCTCTTTTGTACATTGTAGCCATATTGTAGAGACTATAATTTACAAGAGTGAGTGAATGATAGCCCGTGTGTATGTACATCAGATGTACACATAACTACATACGATCCCAATTAAACTAACAACTTTTCCATTCCTTGACTTTTTTTCTGTCTTGTCTATATATATTACAGTAGATTTACAGTAAATAAATATGGAACTGACATCCTTTGCAACTACTTATATTCCTGGGGTTTCTCCTTCTTCTCTCTCTATCTCACACAAAAAACTGAATTAAATGACGTCAAAGGAAACCCACGCACATTAAAAAATCTCTCTCTCTCTCTCTCTCTCTCTCTCTCTCTCTATCCAACATATTTAAAAGGCCACAACGAATGGATGGACGATTTAAAAGTCTTCATCTAAGAAATCTTTTCCTCCTTCTCCTCCTTTTGTTTCAAAATAATCCGATGAGATGATGATGGCAATTAGGTTGCAGACTAAATGTAAGTGTAGGCAATGACTAACTATACATACACCACCACTATGGGTTCAATAATATAGTGGGTACTTTTTTTTGTAGATTACTATACCTATTTGTAATAAATATATAACGTACACTATTTTTCCCCATCACATGGGAAATTATACAGAATCAATGCTCATGTACAACAGTGTGTGTGGTTGAGTGTGTTTGTTTTGAGGACAGTAAACTAATGAGATATTGGCATCATATATTATATATATGTAATTAGGAGAGACGCGAGCAAGTCTAAAACCATTTAAAATTTTCTATCTTGAAATCATGCCGAGTGAATCTGGATGGTGTGTTGCTCCTCTCATTTGGATAGTAGTCCAAGTATTGTAGGTCATTGTCCACATTATTGTCCATGTGGTCTTGGTCACCATACAAATAGTAGTCATCTGCCCATGGATAAGATCGGAATGGATTTTGTCTCTCTCTCTCGTAGTCATCGACATGATGATCATTCATCAGTTCATTCTCTGAATCATGATTATAATTGTCTTGTCTCCTGGTTGAAGGCATTTGTTCCTCTTGATGTTGTCTTTGCTTGACACTCTCATGTTGTTTAGTTGGTTTCTCCTCTTTAACCTCTTCTTGGGATTCTTCTGGACACACTGGTTCCGGACAACAGTCTGGATAATTTAATTCGAGATTTTCCTTCAAATGGCATGGTGGATCGACTGCCATAACTCCACATCTGTATAGACAAGTTTGAAAAGAAATTCATTTAATTTTTGAAATTTTTTTTGTCACAGTTATTTTTCAACAACAACAACACAATGATATTTTACAGTCATTCATAAAGTTTTGCCAATTTTTTTTTATTGTGCGAGTGTGTGTACAGTTAAGAAACCTGTCATAACTCATTAAGGGACTCTTGACTCCTGTGGGTAATTTAATGTCGTTAAATTGTACATACATGGTTCGTGTTACCAGTTAATTTAACGATGTTGTTCACATGATTTTGTATTTTAAAAAGAAATAATAAAAAATTAAAGGATTGAGAACGAGTCGCGTCCTATTCTAGTATTTTTGTAAAGAGAGAGAGAGAGAGAGAAAGGCTAATGGAGTATTTATTTCTTGGAGGATGAAAATCCTGACTTGATATTTCTTTTGAAAATATAACAACTCAATAAGAAGTTGGCTGAGGTTAGCCTGTGTCAACAATTCCCTTTTTTGGGTTATGTCATCATTAATAATGGAGACAGCGAGCCAGGAATTTGTGACAAAAAAAATTGCCAGAATCCGCTTCTTTGATTTGGATAAAAACTTGAATATCTAGAATTGTATTTTATTATTCATTTTGGACAATCTGGGATTGTTAAACATTGAGGAAAAACAACTACTTTGTGTCTGTCAAATGATTTGTTTTTGTTTGCGGCAGTCTTTTTTTAAAAAATCCGTTTTACATCCTGAATCCTGAACCAATTGCGCACATTTAATCCCTATTTATTTAAAAGGCTCGACTGACTGTGTAAATATAAGAACGATAGGTAGAGAGAGAGAGGGACCAGCTCAAAATTAATTTTATTTATTTATCACCTACCACTGGTAATCCTATATCTACTTAAGCATGTGAGTAGATTTTTTTGGATTGACGACAAGTGACTTGCCCTTTGATTTCTCTCTCCCTCTCTTTGCATACTAGATGCAAAAAGAAGATGATAAAGAAGATGAGAATTGGTAATGGGAAGAGACTGGGCGGAAAATAGTATGTATAAGAGTGTGTACTCGTTAAATATGTAGACACCATGCATGAATTATTGTTTCTCCCAGACCACAATATGAGACAAAATATTAATTAACCTGTATTGATGAATAATAAATCAAGGAAAAACATAGCAGCAATGTGAATAATTTACATACTATTTACTCACTTTTGCCTCACACCAACAACCACTCAGTGTGTGTGTGTGTGTTAGATGGTAAGGAAAAAAATGAAGAACTCGTCTCCACATGTCCCCCCTCAGCATCAACACAAAAATATGGAAGATGAGCCGTATATTTTACTATGCAGGTTAAAGTTACGCTTCCATTATTTTTCACTTGTACTCTTTGTGTCCTGGATAGTACACACACACACACACTTTTAGTTTCATTAGAAAAATGTATGAGGAATTGTTTTTCACCTCTTATAAACACTCGTTATCTTATGACCTATAGACCATGTCTGTATATGGGCAAAAAATATCAATATTATCTATTATAAAGAATTTGCATCATTTCAACTACTCTATATTGTACACTTGGGGCTAGTATTTATACATATGCAAAAGATTTCACACATGTTCCTTACTCGTTTTATATCAACAAGAACAACATACATGTTTGGCTACACACAACATAGGACAGAGTATGAGAGAGCAGAAAGAGTAAATTAAAAATGTGTGTGTGTGTGTAAGATACAGATTTATGAGTCTGTTGCCGTGAATTGCATATGCATGAACAATCTAAATGACATGAAAAGTCTTCACTCCCCATGGCATATCCAAATACACATTATAGTATACAGAATAACATATAGACAGTTGGCTCCATCCGGTTACATGAAATTTCAAATTTTTTTCAATTTTGACGAGTTTAAGAGAGAATTTCCCTTATGTCCTATCCAACAAAATACGAGTATCCCAAACTTGACACCTCATGTTGATTAAAAATACACGAACACGTTCCTAATTGCATTTATCTATTAATTTTTTTTCTCTCCCTACTCCTCCCTCTCTCCTCTATATAAATATACCTGTGCTTGCTACCTACTGCACAAGAATTTCTCTTTGAATGATGGTAATGATGGTCTGACTGCATTGCGAAAAAATAACATATATTCTTCTTTTTCCCAATTCTTGTCTGTCCATATTAGTTGTACACACACACACAACACAGATACACACTGTAAGAGTCATATGTGTGTGCGTGTGTATATGTGTGTGGCGTCACAAACTGTGGAGAGACAACATTCATGGGCAAGGACGTTGTTAACCTAACGACAAATGCATGTTGTTGTTGTGTGTGTGGATGTCCTGACTCACAAGTCGAAAAATGAAATTGGAAATTCATTTCTTTTCTTGGTTGGGAGAGTTTTACGTCCAATATTTGACAGATGTATTATTTTGAAAAATCGGACATAATTCTCAACCAAATAGCCAACTCTAATAATTTGTGTATCACACACACACAACACAGACAGGATGACATAGAATCGATTAGAGCGGAAGTCTTTTTCTCCCTCTGTGGATTTCTTGTCCTAAAGAAGGTCGACGTCTCAATTTAAGTTAATTTTGAAGATGTTGTGCTCCACACGAACCACACATTGTATGTAGACTATATTGGTGATTAGGGACCATCAGACAGTATGCTTCCAACGATAAAAACAGCCACTAATGTCCACCAAAAAGAATTATGACCCATCTTAAGATAAAAGAGTGCTTTTAGCAAACTTCTATTTGCTAGGAAAGTCGTAGTGTGTGTGTGTGTGTGTGTGTGTAGGACTTTGAGGCGGCAGAAGAGCGGCTAATGTCATCGACTTTAACAACAACAATTTTTGTACATTTGTTCGGCTCTATTAAACAATACGCGGTGTGGCTTTGATCTCTTCTCCGTATATAAATCTCCACTTCACACACACACAAGAGCACGGGACTCAATATATAACTATAGTTGTAAATATGGTCATTACGTTTCAAAAAATGAAGCGGACAACCTCATCATCATCATCATATTTTTACATTTAGTTATTACTCAGCCACTACAGAATGACTCTTTGTGTTCAATTAAGGAAATTTTGGCATGAGACAACTTCCTCAGTTTTTTCCACACAAACACAAATCCCTGCCAAATAAAAAGAGAGTGGACAATAAGAGAGGGAGAGAGAGAGGACCGAGTTGGAGAAGAATGGGGAGAAAAAAAAACACACGACAGACTCTCCCACTTGTGATTGTGGAAAATTTTGAGGAAGTTCAAATCCTATTGTGTGTTTGTGTGTGTGTGTTTTATATGTCTAGTGTGTTTTTGTCTTGAGTGTGTCCACTACATTTGACCACAATTTGTATATTGATGGAAGCTACAATTTTTATGTCAATCTCCCAAACAATGCGTATAGATCTCAGTTAATGGATGTACATCGACCATTCCTCATCATCATTGAGACCTGACACTTTTGAATGATCATAAAGACGATGAGGACAAGTCCTTTGACGAGAGGATGACACACACACACGTGTGTGTGTGGACACTCATCATTAGGGAAATAAAAAGTTAACCGTCTAGCGAACACTTAATTTCACACACACACACACACACATCCACATCCACATTACAAACTTCCTTGAGTTTCATTTTTCATTATTATTATTTGTCTATGTGTGTTTGAGGGAGAATAAAAAAATTCATGTCATTAGAAGGTGGGCAGAAAATCAAAGCTCCTTTTTTTGAAGCATGTTCGGATGATTACCATCTGAAGGCTATGTATACACAAATAAAACACAGACACTCTGTGTACGCGCTGTGTGTGGATATGTAGGAACCAGACACACAAAACCATCGAATTCAGGAACTGAATTTTTTCTCAAAAAAATGAGAGGATAAAAGTTGGAGATACGGAGGGAGAAAAAATATTTTTTCGTTGTTCCGTCATTAATTAACTACGCGCCATGTCAATACTGCCATTCTTCATGAAGAAAATGAAAAAGAAGAGAAATTTCCTTGATTTTAAAATAGATTTTCTGGGGAACTGGCCAACTCATAACATCCAAGGAAGCTTCATATATATATAGTCTAGTATGCTGGCAAAAAGAAGAAGAATATATGCGCATCATGACACACTCCTCTTACACTGAGACACAAGAACGAAAATTTAGTGTTTCCTATTATTACATGATTGTCCAATAAATCTATTTACTAGTTGGTAATAGAAGAAACTTGGATGATATGGCAATTCAAAAAGTATTCATCTTACATCTACAGACAAGATATATGGTAATCCACATCATTTACAACACAATACACACACACACGCTTTCACATTTAGCAAGGGGTGGTGCTCTTCTTTCATCCAACCTTCACCTTGGCATTAAGCTCAGCTCAACCGAGAAGCTCTTTCTTATGTATCTTCCTATGATGTGTTACATGCATGAATCCATCTGCAATCACACACTCAAGTTCCTAGTAAAATCTTTCCCCTTCCTATTACATAGCTTTCTCAAAGAATAGTCCAAAAAAATGTATAGTTTCGTAATAATATAAAAATCTTTCCTTTCCGTCCTTACTATGTAGTGAGTAGTTGATATCCAAAATCAATTAAATTGATAATTAATATGAAATATAATTACAAGCCATCTCTCTCTCTCAACATTACCTGTATTTCCGCCTTATATACACACGTAGTGATCTCATAACTCTCACTTCAACAACACAATTGTTTATCATCATAATTGGTCAGTATGGTTGTGTGTCTGTGTGTATTTTTTGTGTGTTTGTGTGTGCAATATGTATGAAGAGTTCATGCTGACCAGACCATAGACTACAAACAACAACACAAAAAAAGTAAATAGCGAATGACGTGTTATTTGCTCCAAATTGTATTAATAATGTTTTGGAAGAGACAGTTCAACATGTAATCCTGTATCAGGGAGTGAGTGTGTGTGTGAAACTGACGCAACTAGTTCACTAATTTATTCATAACAGAGAGAGCATGTAACAATATGATAAAAGATGTTGTTGTCCATAGGAAATACTACACAAGACACAGGACTGTACAGAGAAGAAGCTTATGGACAACGACAAACAATGAGAAAAGATAAACATTGCGTACAAGGAAATGTAGAGAGAGAGACTTTGTTGTTGTTCCTCTCCCTACCCTGACGTACATACCTTATGTAGGCACACGCACGCAGAGTGAGAGAGAACTGCTCCCTTCTTATTAAATTAAATAATAAATACATGTTACTCTGTTTTTTTTTTCTCTCTCTCTCACCCCAAAAAAATAATCTGTATAGGTTGTTCATCCAAATGTTCAATAGACTGTCACAATGTGGACTGGACTGGGGAGTCAACAGCACACACACACACACATGGGTGGTTTGTGGATGACGTAAGTTGGTAAAATGGAGGTGTATTATTATTGTAAATTTGAATAACAATCTATAAAGATGTTATCATTTTCCGAGAACAAGAAGAAGATAGTCTGTTGGAATAAAAATAAATTGTTTTGCCTGTACAGTGTGTGTGTGTCGTGTGTAGTAGTACAGTGTGTGTATATAATTAACTCAGTTTTTGGATGAGGAAAATGCTGGAATGAGTAATCAAAGAAGGTTAAAGGGCCAAGCTCGTGTGTCAGAAGAATGGAGATGTTTGGAAAGTTAATGGAGTAGTGCATCTATATTTAATAATCAATTACGAGATTACAACACAGCTATAAAATCACGATCTACACTCATGTCGTCACAGATGTAATGAAAATTTTAATAAAAAGGTTTAATTGGGTTCACACAATACTATTCTTCGCACACACAGTCAGAGAGAGAGAGAGAAAAGAGATTATGGAACGTCTCCATAGATATTTTTTGTCAAAAAAGTAAATGAAAAATCTCGGGGAAAAGCTCAATACTTAATTAGATTTGTACTCTATTATTACGCTCGACTATAATAATAATCTGTCCATGCAAATGACTCCAAGAATAAGGATTTAACTTGCACAGCCTTTAGATTAGCCTTTCATGGTCAAGTTCATTTTTCGCATTTAGAAAACATGTTAGTAGACATGTATAAATAGAGAGCGAGTGGGAGAGAGAGAGATCATCTTTTGACTCATCCACACATTATCTCTCTTTTGTGCACTTGATATACATAAAAAAGTATTCTGGATGCCCAGTAACTATGACTCACTCAGCCTTTGTATTACTAATGACCACACAACACAATCTTTAGTGTGTACTGTACAGCCTTCTGACTCCTCATAATGTATTATCAAAGTTCCATCCCATCCACACTCAAAATAAAATAAACAGCTTTTGACCAATTTATGCTTAACCGAAACTCGAGACTAATTATCCCCATCTCTAAAGAAAGAGAGAGAGAGGAGAGAGTGATTGTGTATCCGCGAATGTGATATCCAGCTTCGCTAATTAATGAACTAGCTCCTGTTCTTTGTGTGTGTGTGTACATTTGTACATTGTACAATGAAGAACAGGGTTACGCAATGTATAATCATTGAACTACTACAAACTTGACCATTTAAGGTCTTTACTCTTGACATTCACACTTCACATAAGAAAAAAAGAGAAAGATACACACAGAGATTGTCCCTCTCTTTGCCAACTAGACAAAAGTGTGAAGGTATTAAAATGGTAAATATTCCAGCAGGGAAAAGAGCAATAAGTCACAAGATTGGTCTGACATGGACAAATTACAAAAAAAATTTTTTGACTGTTCCTAACTACATGGCTATGACACTTTTCTATCCTCTCGAATGTAACACAACTACTGTGTCCTGTTCTGTCCAGTGAGATATGTAGAAATCCATTTACATTTGAACAGGTGATGGCTCCCCACACATCCTAATCTCATTAATCTGAAAACAAGTGTATGTTCGTTCGTGTCATCTCAATGTCGCCGCAATTTATAATTTACAAGAGAGAGAGAGAGAGAGAAAATCTCCTTTGGCAACATGACATACAAGACACACACACGCACAAACTATGTAGTCCCTCAAACACTTAATCCATTACTTTGAATGTTTCAATGTGTAAAGTTTACCACGTTGATTCATATTAAGGTGTTCTACTACTCTGTCAAGAGGTCAGACTCACTTTACTCACTACACTACACACGTTGCTTGTGTATGTGTGTGACTGGGAAAATTGGCCATAAAACTTTATGAAAGACTTTTGTCAAGAGGGTAAAGCTAATGAAAGATGAAAGGGGTACTTACGTTGCGTAGGAGATCATGAGTCTAGGGATGCCTGTGTAATTGACCTGGATACAGGATGCTTGTTGACAACCTTCTTCACTCCAGGACGCTCCCGGTCTGTAAAATTCATTTGTGGATTCTCTGTGACATTCATTGGGATGACCTAATGTGGGGAACCACAAGAAATTACAATATTACATAAAGATTGAGTAAATTCCGGTTTCAAAAACCCTTTCCTCCCTTCGACAACAAAGTAGACACATTCAAATGAATGGAATTATGCAGAGTGAAGCAGAACCGGATGTAGAGGATGCGTGTAGAGTGTGTGTGTGTGTGAAGGATGAAGATTAGGAGAGAGAGAGAGAGAGAGAGGGTTGGGACAAAAGGTTAATGAATTATTGAAATGATTGTTTGCTGATTCTAGTTAAAAATGATTAAGATGATTAGACATGTGTGTGTTCAGTGAATATTGAGCTTACTGGAATGAACTTGAGCCGGTCCGAGTGCAAGGGCAGCCAAGGTTGTGGAAATGAAGCACAAAACGACAATGGCACTACAAAGAACAGACTTCATCTTTGGATGTGATGTGTAGATTTGTTTATCTTCAATTTATTGGATCACCAGAGAGCTTAAAAATAGCTTCTTTTTTAGAGAAATGTCTCAATATTCCTTCAACTTTTTTGGACTGGGAAAATTGTCTTTGACAAAAAATTTTTTGGAAAAATCACTTGAACTGATGGTAAATTCGATTTTATTTTTTTGAAAAAAATATTCTTTTCTCAAGATTGACTGATTGTGTCAAAATATCTTGTTGTTGTTTCCCTACTGATGCTGTATTTGCTTCTGTGTTGGGAGTTGGGGTGTGTGTGAGTGTGAAGGTTAGTGTGGGTAGGAGATGTTTTGTTGATATGTTTCTCAGAGTACTAGTTGAGTTTGAGTGGAGTAGGAGAGACCATTGCTGTCTTATATATAACGGACTAAAAGGAATTCATGACGTAAAGGATTTTTTCCTCGTCTTCTCTTCTCATTCTTCGTCTTGAGCTTGGGTGCTGAGGAATGGAGTGGACGTTTGTAATCCACCTCTCATCCAAAAATGATTCTCCCTCCATCCCCCTCTCTCTCTCTTTAATAATGTGGCGTTATAATATAGCCATAAACATTTCTACGTATTCTGCCCAATCTTGTCCATTTTCACACACACACACACATTTACACACAATGTGCGTACATAACACTTTTTTTAAATATCATTTCTAAACAAACTTGTAACCAGTGCCACTGGTATGCCGTTCAGTACTTAGTGTACAATTATAAGTGTGTGATGTGTGTGTATGATCAGGGAGTCACAAGCTTCATAAGTACAGTATTCTCTGATCGACGACTTTATTTGTCTCCTTGTTGTGAAAGAGAAACTTTTTCGAGGGGGAGCGGAGACAATTAAAGTGTCTTCTCTCTCTCGTCTTTCTTGAAAATTTTCTCTGTTTTAAATTATAAACAAAATTTCTTACAAATTTTCCACAATTTTTCATAATCAAAAAAGTTTTTTTTTCAAATAATTTTTTTTGTATATTTTAAATCCAAAATAATTTACGGGACACCGGCCGTCTCTTTCATGTATCATATATTTAAATTTACAAACACACACATACACACACCGCTAGAAAGCAAGGGCTAATCAAAATAGTACCCACACACACACACTTCTACTAAATACTATTATGGTAAGTTGTAATGTACAACGAAGATTATGTTCAGGTATGAGGAATGTGTGTGTGTGCAATTTACTTTCCAACTCGGCAAAAGTCTCCGATTAATAATTATATTGTACAAAATATGGAGATACAGTGTGTGTAGTGTGTGTGTGTGTGTGGACAGAGTACTCGGACTGTGTAGCATATTTTAACATTTTGTTGATCATCATCATCAAGAAAATTCTTTACGTCTCAAAAGGTTATGGTAGTGGGCAAATTGCATCCTGTCCAGCTCTCGCATCATCATGATGACTCTTGAGCTTTTGGAAAACCCTCTGTTTTGCTGTAGAAACAATAATACTTAGTATTCTGCTAAACCACCGTCCTTACAAGGATATAATCATGTCGAGTGTGTGTGTGAGACTCTCAATTCTGTATAACATTACAAAAGTGTTTAGCTATGCACACAGTACACACACACACGGCAGATACACCTATAAGGATCTACATACCAACTTTTCTTGACCATCCTTCAGGTTTCTTTTGTGAATTCTTCATGAAAACAAGTGTTTACGTGTGTGTGTGTGTGTACGTGTGTGTGTGTGTGTGTGTGTGGAAGTGATACTCTGTTAGAAAACGCTGAGCAGATTAACATTTTTTTGAATGCGTAGATTTGAGAGAACCACAGAAGAGAGAGAGAGAGAGAGACGTGTACATGTGAATAGTGTGGATGATCATGGTTAAACAAATGTCTGTTGGCATAGACGACGTTCCTCTTGAGTTTTCACGTGTGGAAGAGTTGTTTATTTGCATACTGTACATACGATATAATATTCTAGTATCCCCTCACTGACGCCTTACTTGTAAAATAACAAGTAAATGTCTTCTCTCTCTCTCTGCTCCTCTTAATGCTAATGCAATGATGTGGATATTGGGATAAACTCTCTCTGTCCGTAATGTGTGTAGTACATGTGCATGTATACACACACACTTTTTGCCAATTTCGAGAGAGTGTGTGCATGGATAATATGAAAAATATTGCATGCAAAATGGTATTTTGTGTGTCGGCGGCGCCGACACACACACGGATCTTGAACATCTTCCCGTCTTCTCTGCTTCTCCTACTTCTGGTTTATATAGTAACATGGGGGATGGTATGTATGTTGTTGTGTTTACTCGTTTTTTGATGCAAGTATAGCTTTTTTTCCTCTCTCTCTCCATCTCAACATTGCATGCATAGTCCGAGACAAAGAATTGTTGGCTCCGGTCACTTTTTACAATTGTGTGTGTGTGGATGTGTGTGTGTGTGTGTGTGTGTGTTCTCTGTATAATTTTGAATACAGCACGTCTTGGTTTTATAACTAAATGACGCCAAATTATACCACAGGGAAAAGAGAGTCTCTCGAAAGGCCTTTCAAGGAGAAATTAAAACTGGGCACATACCTTGACTTTGTAAACCTCATCACGTCGTGAAGTGACTAACACTACATGGAATAGAAGAGAGAGAAAGAAGAGAGAAAAAATTTATGTATATAGTTTATTATTGTAGGGATTTTTTTAAACCTGTGGCTGTGGCGTCCACTAAAATATGTATGTTAGAAATTAAGACAGTCTACTTAGGAATACACAGTTCGATACACAAATTCAATATTTTTTTTGTTGACTCTTTCAACTTCTACTGTCTGAGCCATTTTTTCAAGTTTAACAGTAAACAAGAATTTTTACGAGTGAGGAGGAGAAGAAGGAGAAGAAGAGAAAGAAGAAAAGGGATATAAATACATTCTAATCAGTTTTGATTCATTACAATTATTTACAATTTTTTACAATGTACTGATTTCCTAGTACCTCAAATAGTCTGGGCAAATAGTCTGTGCAAATATATACACAGACGAGCACACACACATGTATGAAACAAAAATAAATTCCACTCTAACTCTCTGTGATTACACGGTTGTATGGGAAATATGCTGATTTTTTCTTTTTTTTAAAAGTTAGTTCATGGCTTCAGATAAACTCTGATCTTGAGCTTGAAAAAGTTTTGTAATGATCTGCAGTGTGTGTGTGTGTTTTCATTGGAATGACAGGAGCTGATTCCTCCATTCCATTGAATGTGTGTGTGTAATGTGTATAGGAGGATGGGTCAACTGATGGTAATTTATATGAGCATATAATTAAACTATATGCCACATTATGCAATTGGGTAAATGAGGAGAAGGTTAACTATTTAAAAAGAAGGTAAATTGAAAATAATGGATCTATCGGCCTATTATGAGAAGCCAACATAAAAGCTCATGTGGCATGACAGTAATTAGTGAGATTATGTGTATGTGGTGTGAGCACCCATTAAACTTATCTTCTCCTTCTCTGTAGCTTTGCAAAAGGTTAACAAATGTACAGTCAGTCTCTTTCGTGCAATTTGGGAATGGCCTGTGTGTGTGTGTGTGTGTATGTTTTATGCTCTCTTCTCATTCTTCTTCTTCTGCTTGTTTTCCGTGAGTGAATGTTGAGCCGTGACAGAGATAAATACCTTTCACGTTTCCCAATATCGTATTAATTTTTGGTTGATTATATTTCTACTACTTAATTTCCCCCAATTTTTTTGTCTGTGTGTGTGTGTGGTGTACACCATGATTAAAACATGTTAGGATTTCTTGATATTGCACGTGAATCGTCATCTCATCTGTCTCTTCCCAAACACACACACACTCTCTCATACATACACACTCCACTGTAAGAGATGAGGTGAAATGCAAATGAGTAGTCTCAAAAAAAGTACAAAGATCAACATTGGGAATTTTTCTACGTCTATTTTTTGTCCTTATTGATTCATGTAATAAGAATAATAATAATGTAAATTTGCATAGTGAGATACTGTGAGTACACGAAACGAAACCTAATCTAGTTTTTTCTCATGTACTTTCCCATACAAAAATATATTTTATTTGTTTACAATTTACACTAGCTTCAATCCTCCTCCTCTGCCTCCTCCAAATATGTTACATATTTGGTGTCTCATCCCTGCACTTGCCCTTGTGCTGTTATCTTTGAGTTTTATGAGCTCTGAGTTATGACCCATGCCACCTTTAAATGAGTACACAACAACACACACCATGTACTCCTCTGTGATCCATATTTTACTTAGTTGAGCTATCAACTAGTTTAAACCACAAATAAAAATGTTGAGGAGGAAGGAGTGAATTCTGCGAGAGAGCATCATCCACACATACACACATGTGCCACAATAAAAACATTATCTCTATAATTGTGCCCACCTAAGTCTAAGCTAATAAATAAATATTGTGCTTGTGTGTGTGTGTGGAGATTTATTTAAGAAATCTAGGCTTGACGCATCCAATTTACTTGAACAAATAACCATCGACTTCCGTTGGCAGGGCCCACCAAAATTTTGCACAAAGATGCAATCTGAGACAAAGTACACAAATTTTACACAGATATTTGGCCCCCCTTGCACAATTGAGCAATCTCTCTGTGAATAATGTCAATTTATATTTTTTTCCCTGTGTACTGTGTACATAATAGATATTTCATGTACAGCTAACTAAATATGTATACCTTACCTTATCCACTGACAAATTTTAATCCTATCGTCTCTCTCTTTCTCTCTCTCTCTCTCTCGTCAAGGGCAAGGGATAAATTTATTTGCATGTTTCTGTCAAAGAACCACACACAAATACATACAGAGATATAAGAGGACGGGTGAAAGACTTTTCCGCTGTTGAGCTCGTGCCAAGTCACATCAACTATATATTTTTTTTCCTCAAAGGTTCACTTCTAATATTTGAAAAGGATGTGAGAAGAGGGAGAAGGATTGAAACATCTCACACACAACAAATTTCCCACAAAAGAAATAAAAAAGATGTACACTTTCGAGGGGGACTGAGAGAGAGAGAGAAGGGAGACAAGTTTCCATCTTGCTGACTTTCCAATCGAAATTAATATTTTTTGGACAGGAACGTGCACTCATAGTTTATGATTGGACTAATTACATACTAAAAATTGTTGAACACCTTTTTAATTACCCCCTTGTTCTCTTCTCCCATTCATTTTTACAACAGATAATCTGATCTGTAGACCATTTATGATATGCAATGTAACACATTTTTTTATGGATGCCATAATCAATTTCCCTATTTGATCCACGATCATGATCAATCGACCACCACAGTCAGTGTGTGTGTGTGACAGTAGTAAAAGTGTGTGGTTTATACGGTAAAATTAATTTAATACTGAATTCCATCATGACTGACCACCACGAATGAGGGTGACTAATGCTCGGCCATAAAGATAAAATGATTGTAGGCACACACACACACAAGACACGGGGAGGAAGCTCCAAAAAAATTTTTTGGTATTGTTGGCAAATTCCATGGAGAGTGTAATACAAAATAGCTTGACCATGTATAGATTCTTTACTCTTTGTATTCCGCCCTTTTCTTATACACAATTTTTTATACACTCTTCATTTTGAATCATCATGGGACGACACCTCTGCACTTTATTTGTTAAGGGAAACAGGTCAATGTTTGTATCCCCCCTCTGTCTCTCTCTCTGTTGTAACATTGTAAAGGAATTTTTGTCTTCCTTCGTCAATTTTTTTTTCTCCCTCTCTCTTTCTACATTTTTCTTGCAGAAATTCTCATAAAATTAGTGTTGGACGTGGGTTTATCACTGTGCAAAAATCTTTTCTCTCAATTTCGTACAAGTATAAAACTTGAGAATTCACAATTCCTAGAAAAATCATGACCCTTCTTTTCTTCGTACATACACTGGTATAGTCAAACTTTTCCACATTCCTTTTGTTCCTGTATTATTTATATGCTTTTGTCCAACTTTTAAGTCTGAGCATGACTTTAGTCCAAGAATTGTATAATATAATGTCTTTATATATTACGAACCATAATTTTTTTGTTGGCAAATGTTCCAGAGACAAATCCTTTTAGACTGACCAATCACTATGTTATTAATACTTTAATACATGTATGTTACTAACCTATGGACTCGTGTGGACACGACTTTTGCCATCCCTTTTTTAAAACTCACACTGTGTGTGTGTGTCATGAGTTGATGGTAGCAAATTGACTTGTTCCAATTTTTTTTGCAACTGTCTGTAATTCTGTACTTGTACAATCGTACGTGTTTTGTTAAGTTAGTCTTGTGTTTTTAACTTAGATGTGTGTCTATTGTGTGTGGATGGGGATGTGTATTTTTACAACTTGTACAAAAAAATATTTTATTGACTTGTCATTACTTCAAGATGCGGCTTTAAAATTAAAATCCCATTTCATCATGAGGTTTCAGAGTAGATATTGGAAAGATGAGGAAAAACGAGCCAAAGATCATCAAATGTAAAATTAAAATGACAAGTGTATTTTTATACTTATTATGATAATTTATTACCAGCGAGCTTAGTGCATGTAAAAAATTATACATTAGACAAATACACTTACTGGTACACAGTTTTTTGTGTGCTGTGCCATTCCAGGAATTGTGCAGGAGTTGTCCAGTAGTACACCAGTTGTAAGAAATTCTTACGCTGAAGACTAGAAAGTGTTGGGGTAGATGATTCAATTAGTTGAGACGAGCTGGAAAATTAATTTTGAAGAGGAGAGAGTAATATCTATTTTAAATGTTTATTGTCTATTCTCCACGAATATATTTGGGTATTAAGGGAATGATTAATAGTTAAAGGTCCACTTAACACGTGAACAGATTAAATAAAATGAAGTTCTTAATTATACTTAAATGAACCAGAGGGAAGGAGTGCAGGAATTTTCATATTGTAAAGGATAATGTATGCACGCACACACACAGAGGAAAGAGAGAGGGGGATAGGGAAACGTCGTCGTAAACCTGTCTCATTCAGATGAGTTCACAACAAACAACCAACACACACAAAAATATGACATTCATTATCTGTATTTACTTAGAGGACAATGTGGCTCATAGTTGGGGGGATCCTCTAACTATTCAGTTAACTACTGAGAGTATAAAACTTGTACTATAAAACCCTCTTACGCGCTCCATCCTCATCTCATCTTCTACTCCGTGTCCGTCTCTACTTTTTGCCCAAAAAAATAACTTCAACTTCGTCAGCTCAATATTTGTGACGTAAGGGGCCAAGTCTTAGCGTGAGTATATTAAGTATTGGGTTGTAAAATATACAAAATTTCAGGATGCGCTCCCCTCTCTCTCTCTAATACACACACATCCTTTAACATGTTACATGGACTCCATGTACTAGAGATAAGTACGTTAAATACACTAGTTGCTCAACGGGGCAGACACTGATCAACTTTTTTTAATTCTCTCTCTCTCTCTACATACGTGGCTCCATGTATATCCGCACAGACAGACAGGCAGAAGAATGGCAGAATGGCAAGTTACATTGGGGTGCAATTAGCGGGTATTACATACCACAAGTATGCATTACCTTAATCTGTGAAGGATGTGTGTGTGTGAAGAATTTCTTTTGACGATGTGTGACAAATGTGAAAATCTTCTTCCCCTACATTTTAATTACTATGATTTGTAAATTTTATGATCATTAATCAAATTAATTGGGAAATTTGAAAAATAATAAGATTGAGAGTTGTAAAAAACGGTGACTTTCATAACCGGAAAAGCTGAAAGCTAGAGAGATAGATTTAGTAATTAATTAGTCAGATTATCATCAAAATTTTCTATCTCTTTTTCATAAAAGTTTGTTTTTATAAACGTCAATTCTGTTTCACATAAGGACAAAATTGAAAATTACTTAAATTAGACAGTTGGGAACCGCTTTAGAAATAATGTTGGGACGTTTACTCGCAAAAATAAAGGAATATGCAAAAAAAATTGCACTGTCTAAAAAAGTCATTTCCCAACTGCCTTGATAGATACTCAATATTTCATTTTGAACACTCATGACTCATATAGTTGTACAGGGACTCCACCCAATGTCAACTCAGTTTGGACATAGTCATCCCAACTGCCTGGTTTTAACCAGAATTTGACGGAGTCTTCTTTTATTTCTACGTATGTACCATCATCATCAAAAGAACGGCTGAACTCTGAAATTATTCTGTTGTTGTACGGGATGACAGCCTTTGTCTGTAAAATGATGTATTTGACTGGGAAACGTTTTCCTTTTTCGAACAAATTTTGATTAATAGTCAATAATTTTGAATAATTATGACAAATTTTGAATCTTTTGGGTTCTCATGATGGCGAATATAGATTTCTCTCTATTTAATGTTCCTACTTTCAAGTTGACCTTAGTCTTTGACCAAATTTTTAATTAATGGTCATAGTCTAATCTTTTTCATGATTAGACAAAGCGGGTTCATACTCCTCAATTTACGGGTCAGTCAAAATTGAAGAAAATTTTAGTTGAGCCCAGGCTCAGTCTCACTGGTCGATTGATGATTGAATGTGACCATGGATTTTAGGGTTTTCCCTCTGAACAGATTACGTACACGAGGACTTTCCTTAGGATATGTACATAATACAGGATTTGTGAAAATGATTGATAAAAACAAATGTTTTTGGTTACGCACACCCAAACAAACACACATCATCATCATCATCATCATCCAACATTTGAAATCATCATCATTTATAGAACATTTCATTACGTTCCATATTTTTAGCTAGGATTCCATGCTCAATTTGGTGAGGATTGCGAGGATGTGTAAAAAATTATTTTGAGCTACCTCGTTGATGATGATGGTCTGACAGTTTTCATTTTTTGATTTTCATGTAGCAAGTGTGGATGTACTGTGTTGTGTTGTGAGTTTGTTTGTGGTTTATTTTGGAGAATCCTTTCTTCGCTATTTTTTAATTTATAATGTCAGGCGAGCAGGAGTGCAGATTACTATCTTCATCTCGCACGATTTCATTCACGCGTGACTTTTTTCCCTTCTTTGACTTTCAGGATCCTGAATCCTACCAACCACACAAACACACACACACACACACACACATGCACACACAAATACATTACTTATACCCACAGATGTGTACAGGTGAGTGTACATACCTGGGAGTGCTGTGAGTGTGTGTAAATCAAAAAAAGAATTTTTTATTGAGGATCTCGACTCTCCACTAATTATCCATCTATGAATATCTCTCAATTTCCTCAACAAAGCAACCTGATCCCTTCTCTCTCTTCTTTCTCTCGATTCGTCAAATTAGGAGATAAATCTATTGCTTTTCCTATTGAGGTTGGCATCTCACCCCCATTTCTTCTCCTCCCAAAATCCACTAAAGTACATAAGTTAATATAAGTAACGAGCCGTATGGTTAAAGATCAATTCAAATTGAAATTTATGAATCCTTCTTTTTCTCTCAAATAGTTGATCATTAATTAATTAATGACGTGACATATACAATACACCTTCGAGGAGTAATGGAGGAGATTCTCCTCAAGAGAATGGATAAGGAGTACGTTCAATAACCGTACGGAAATGCAGGAGAAGAAAATAGAGTTGACGCAAGGTATTAACATGGTTTACACATAATTAGAGCAAAATGTAATAATTATGAAGGATTCCTTGAACAGCTGATGCAGACGATGATGATGATGGAGAGAGACTTGATTTAAATATGAGGACATATTTAACAACATGCTAAAAAAGTCTCATTTACTCGATTTGTAAAGTACGGGAGGGGAGTGTGAGGTAAGTGTAAAGTATGTGTCATCCTCGTATATGGTGTGTGTGTGTGTGTGTGGTAGACTGTATTTGTGCCTTCTCAAAAGATTACTAATTCCTTTCATGATGTAATAGACTTTATATACTTATATTGTGTGGATTGTGGATGAGGAGCCGACGTTGGTTGTAGACATATGTCATTGAGATTTACTCATCTCAAGAGGAAAGCCCACATTGAACCGTAGTAAATGTAGATTTAACCACCTTACATAAATACACACTCACAATGCGTCTGAGCTGATCATCATCATCATCATCCAGTGTGTGTGTTAGGTACTTAACTGAATCCGTGTAGACGACTGATTTATATACAGAAATCTATAATTTGTACTGGGAATACTCGAGGACCCAGAACTAGAGAGAGAGAGAGAGCCAAGAATCATCTAAATATAGCGAGACCCTCACTCTCCCTAATATAATTTCAATTTATGATTTATTTCTGAACATCTTTTTTTCATTTCTTTCGTTGTTGAACTTTGCCAACTTTTTTCTCTCTCTCTTCCTTCTCCCTCTTTTTCTTTTCATCATCTTCGTGGAATTGGTAGTAGAGTAGTCTTCGTCGTTGTCGTCTCTCCTTTCTTGTAAAATATATTATTTTATTACATTTTACTCCTGATGATACACAATGATCGTGCAAGAAAGTTGTCTGTCCACACACACACACACACAAAGAGGGAGAGAGAATTCCCACTGTTTTCCATGCTCTGTGTGAGATGTGGAGGGAGGCACACATTATTACAAATTTTTATCCTGTATTTTACAAACTAATATCAATAAACATGAGACGGGGCATGATCAATAAATGACAGGAATGTTTTTGATGAAATCATTATGGATGGTTCAAACTCATATTTAGTTTTTCATAAGATGTTTAACATCTTTTTCATCCAATTTATATATATCGTTAGCTTGCAAGCAAAATAACTTTATGTGCAGAGAGCCCCTGACGCAGCATGCCTGTATTAAAGCAGAGGGAGCAAGCATTGATACAGCGTCAGGGGTGAACTGCACATAAGTTATTTTGCTTGCAAGCCAACGATATATACAATATAATTTTTTTCAATCTCTTCATTCCACTATGAGATGCTCTTGACAACTGGGAAATTACACACACACATGATACAACCACACGGCGGAGAGATACTCAATCGAATGTTCTAAAAGATGACTGTATTAATAGGATTGAAGAATGTATAACGAAATAAAAATTACCTGCTCGATTATCATACAATTGTTTTATGGGAGAGTCAAAAAGACAGAGAGCATGAACATGAACTATAAAATAAAAATTACATAAATATTATTCTTACTATATCTATATGGACAATACTTGGAAGTCCCAAACTACGTATGCGGTAGTGGACGGACACACACACAAAACAATCATCTCGAATATTGGTCTCAAGTATATCAAAGAGATTATTTTGTACTTTTTTCCTCCTCCTCCTCATCTCATTCCTCCGACTCAATAAACTCATGATAATGGACAGAGTGGCTGAGTGAAGTCTTACACTGTGAAAATCTCTGCGTGTGTGAGAGGTGATCCGGCTCAGACCAACTTCTTCTTCTTCTTCAGAATAATATAATTTTAATATCAAGTCAAAGTCTACAACCATCTTTGAAAAATCATGTGAACAATATATACGTACACGTGAAGACGCACACACTTGAGGTAGAATAACAAGAGAGAGAGAGAGAAGGGGATGAAAAGAATTTCTAGATGTCAAAATTGCTTTGCAATAAATTCTTTTTTCAGCTGAGCTAGCAAAAAATGAAAAATAGAGAATGAAGGATAAAAAAAATGGGAAAAATTCCACGTCATATCTATAGTTCCAATTGTTAGTTATATTGAATTGTATCTTCCTCCCTCCCCCTCTTTCTCTCTCTCTACATCTACAATCTACAATATATATATTATGAGTGATGACCTAAGGCAGAGAAAAGACAGCAGTTGGTGGGCCGCTAATGTGACTATAGATAAAGGATAAAGGGTTCTAACAATGGACACTACAACATTAACATAATATCCATTTTGCTCCCAGTCACAAAAATTAAATATTTTCCTCCGCTTCTCTCCTCCTTCCACTCCACAATTAAATTACACACACACACATAGTAGTTAGTGATGGTGGTCAGGATGACCATCATCTTTTTTCTCTGAAGTCACCCACGGTTTCCAACAAACAAAAGCAGAGTGCGAGAATGTTGTGTGTGTGTGTGTCTGTGTGTTTGGATTAAGGCAGATTAAAATATCCATCACTCTCCGTACTTGACTTGACCATACACCTCAAGTGCTTTTCTATCTCTTTTTTATTTTAAATCTCAACTACCTTTATTATGTATGGATAATGAGTGGTATGATAACATTTCATAAGTCATCTCCAGGTTGAAAATAAAAGTGCATTCATGTATGTGGACAGGGGGTGATATAATAATCAAAATTGTCTCTCATCTCTTCTCACATCCTCCTCCTCCGTAGGAATGCTTTCCCTTCGATCAAGCCTCTCTCTCTCTCTCATTAGTAACATTAGTATGTACAGGGTAAGTCATATTTAAAAATTACTGTTACAACTGACACAACGTTTCGACTAAAATGTTCGATGATTGATCATTTAGTCAAATGTTTCTAGGAAAAGGATTGTGAAAATGTTGACATGTTCAATAATGGACACATTAATTTTACACCTTTCAAAACAATTAATCAAAATAATCCTGTTAAACTAAAATGAGAATCCGTCAAGGATTTTTACCTACCTCAACAAATCATTTCAAATATTTTACAGTGTAAAGTTTACACACTGCCAATTTTTTCTATAATCAACTACCCGAATTTTTCATGAAATTCTGACAACACAATCAACTCGATTCATTGTACATTTTGGCTGTAAAGTCATGAAATATTTTCTCTGATATTTCTGATATTTTTTTGTGAGCTACCCTGTACATGCATTTAATGGTGAGTTTAACTATATTAGTATGTATTACGCCACATTCCTCCGTAGAGAATAGGGCAGTTGTATGAAAAATTCTATTTTTCGAACAATTGTGAATTGTTCCGCACACAATTGACCATATCGTCATCCACCCCTGTTCTTTTTGTAGTTGTTGCTGTTGTACATCATTCAAGACAGAAGGAGAAGAATAGTCAAATTAACAGGTTGGATGTAAAACACTTTCTACAATGCATGGAAATTTGAGAGGTCGCATTCACATCATCAAATGCAAAAAGGAATTCAATATCATGTCTCAAACAGGATGAAGCGCCTCACACACACACACACACTCACTCTGTTATACAATTCAAATACACATCATCATCATCCAGACTCACCTTCAAGATTCCCTCATCATCTATTAGCCCCAAATTATATACTATTGTAGTAACAAACAAACACGCAAAACATTATTTGATCTATTGACTTCGTTTCAGTCCGAGCCTATCTATTTTTCGGATTTTTTTCTCTTCTCTCTCTCTCTCTCTCTCTCTTTCCCACTTTCATACTAGAGTAAAAGAGAGAGACCTTGAACATATTGAAATTCTCAAATTACTAGTTTTGTACACATTGTAACTCTACATAAGTACTTGAGTACATAAAAAGTGTACACTACTCTGTTCCACAATCCATAAAGCTAATGTCTATTAATTTTTATTCATATTTAATCGTATTGCTTTCACATTGTTCGTCCTGGACTTAACCTTTGAGAAAAAATATGACGATTGACAAAAAAAAACTTATAGTTTTTCATAAAATTATTAGACTAGTTTCTATCCTTATTTGCATAAACATTATAATATTCTGCTATTAGGATCAAGAGATGAGGACATCGCTATTGAAATTGTATCGGTTTAACGACTCTTCTAACCAGTTCAATAATTAAGAGTGCACATTATTTTACTCAATAGGAAAATCCGAACTCATGTGTACAAATGCAAAATGTGATTTTCATATAATTTTTAATGCTCCATAAACTTGGTCAGGTTAATTACAATGACTCTCCCCTCCTTCAACTGATTTAATGTAGAACTCTTTTTTCTTCCTTTTGAAATTCTTTTGACCCCGAAATCATCTTTTAATGGTGTTATGTAGCATCTTTTTATTATCATGAGCCACAACTATTACTGACTTGAGTGTGTGACTGTATGTGTGTTAGAGAGAGAGAGAGAAATTTAACGTGAAAAGCCAGTGGAACATGGCCCCTGCTCTCAAAATGCTCTTGTAAGATGATGAGCAAGAAAATGTCATTATTTTTTTCTTCCTTCTCTCTTCCTTTACTTTTTTGTGGCAGTTGAAAATGAAAAATGACTCCTACATTTCACCAGCCCCAATTATTATCCTCTCGAGAGCACAAATTCATCAGCCCACCTTAACCATCTTACGTACAACGTAAGTATGAGATGTACAAAAGGGTGGTTCCTTTATTAGTGTGACGTCAGGGAAAAGTTTGTAAATTCCAACAACTTTACTCTACAATACTGTAGTAGTGGGGAAAAAATGTGTCTTTCTGTCTTTTGAAAAAAATGGAATGTACCCATAATCGCATAGTCAAAAGTCTCTCATGGCCCATGACCTTCAAAAATAGAAGAAGCAAAATTTTTTGTCTCCCTCCCTCTCTCCCTCACTTGCATCCATAATCTTTTGAACTACTGAATATTACTACTACTACTACATAGTCACATACAGCACACACTCAGACATGGATGTAGGATTGGAAACAAAAGAAGATCAAAAAATTTTCTTTTTATTTTCTTTTTCCAACACAGCAGGGATTTAATTTTAAAGCTTATTTAATAATTGTAAGACAGGGCGGTGATTGGGCAGAGTAAAAGCATCAAAAATCAATTTACACTTTACTCTACTACGTTCTAGACTAGTCAAGTATGTGTAAAAGTAGTGTTACCACACTGATACTGCACTCCCATTATTGATGTATATTTAACGATAACATAAAATTTTTTCTAAAAAAAACGTTTATAGATGGTCACTCCTTCTGCATGAGAATGACTTTTTCTGCACAGGCATACACATTCAGGATGTTCAGTGTGTGTGTGTCTGTGTGGCACTATAAACTTAATATGCGACTCTGAAAGAGAGAAAGGAAAAAAATTGGTTATATGGGCTTGTAAAAAGTGAGAATCTTCATCGGGATGAAGATGAATAATTAAAATTACAATTTGGAAATAAGTTGAATTGATAAAGGTCCGGCGTGTGTGTGTGTCTGTGATTTTTTTTCAAATATAAAAAAATGGGCTCCGTAGGAAGGGAAGAATAAGATTGTTTAAATTTGGTTGAAGACAGAAGAAGAGTGTTGGGGAGGAGGGGGAGTACATCAACACATCATAAGATTTTTCGTATGATTACAATATGTAAAATGAAATGGAGGGGAAAGACAGAGAAGAGTGAGAGAGAGAGAGAGAGAGAGAGAGAGAAAAAAAATGGAAAAATACGTTTAAGGAATTTCTCTGTGGGTAGTGACAACAATTCTAAAGCATTTCAAATTATGTATTATTAAGTATGTAATACTAAAAGGGCTTTTTAGGGGTTGGCTCACTTAATATATTTTATAACAGATCATATACCTCCTTCATGTTACCAAGATAAACGGCATACCCGTCTTCTCCTTCTCCTCCTCTTCTTCTTGTGGAAATGTGCGGAAAAGGCCAAGCTCTTAAATTTTGTAGAGTGACAAAAATGTATTTTACATAATTCAGTCTTTTTACCAGTATAATGTAATTCAAATTACACGTATGTATGCTAGAAAGAGACAGAGGGAGAGAGTGAGTGTGTTTTTGTGTGTACAAATTTTTGGAATAATTATTTGACTTATGGTTTTTTACTATGCAATGTTTCAACAAGTGGAGTGTAAGTGTGTGTGCCATCATCATGGTCCATGTCCTTGATTACATGGGGACATATTTCCCATTCTCCAGCCTCTCTCAAAATTTATTATTTATTTGGCTCCTCTACTGCTTCTTCATCTACATAATTTAATTCACCTGTACTCCACACAATCATCAACCTCCACCAACCAATTTTACCGATTTTGGTAAAGGGGAAAATAAAATATCTATTGCTCCTATTTATACAACCATTCATATGTACACAAAGGCAGACAGTGTTTTTCTAATTTTTTTCTACAAAAAAATCTAATCTAGCAATCCATATAATCTCAATATTTTCTTCAAAAGAAAAAAAATCCCACAATCTTGACTCGCCTACTCTCCTGCAATATTAAACACGAGTGTTTACAACCCTCCTCACTTGACTCAGCAATTTGATATTTGTCTACAAAGATTTGGAATTTACCAGATCCAATCTGGTAAATACAAGTATGAGGGAGAGAAAAGAATGTGTTTAAACACTCTCCTTTGACACGGATCCGTTTTGATAACCAGGAATCTGAGAAGATTTTTGATTTGATGATCCACCACACACACACACATTCACACTCGCTCACTCACTCCCTTCACTTTATCACCTGTACACACAAAGTGTACAGGTCTTTAGTGTGTAGTTTGGTCACATTACATTAGACATCAGATGTGAGTAACAACAATTTGAAATTAATAGTGTGAATACTATGCATACGCATACCATAAATAAATAATGAGCTTAAAGGTCCGTCTCCTCTTCTCTCTTCTCTCGCATCTTCTCTTTTCCTGTCTTTCTGTCGTTGTCTTCTTCTTCTGTGGGGGTTTCACATAGGAATATTCTTATCAGTTGAATTATTGCAGTTTTGTTGGTGCCACAATTGCTGGAGCCTTAGAGACACAGAGAGAGAGGCTGTTGATACAGTCATTTACAGAGGACAGGGCAGTTATTGCACGAAACATCTTCCTAGAAGAAGGTGTATACATACCTCCTCCTCCTCTTCCTAGTTGTTTGTTTTGTTTTCCTTCTTCTTCATCTGCACGGCATAGACAGTCCGCTTTTGTGTTTCATCCCTCCTCCCTTAAACTACAATAATATCAATTTATATGGTTTTATACTCAATTTACATTTTTCCTCCCTTCTTCTCCAGACTCTTCGCAAAAACTCCATTGGTTTTTTTGCAACCATTTTTTGAATCACACATCCCCTCATTTGGAATCTCTCTTTTTCCAAGAGACTGATGGGAAAAAATTCAAACGTACAGAGAGTAGAGACACACGTATTCAGGGTACCCCAATCTAAATCACATTGAGTGTAGAGTGAAAGAGAGAAACAAGTCTCATTAGTCATTATCATGATCCAATATTATGTAGTAGTAAAGTGTGGAATAGTCTAGGATTGTAGGTACAAAGAAGAAGCACGTGGTAATTAAAATATATAAACAAAAAAAAAAAAGAGAGAGAGAGAGAGTTCAGTTTCAGTTTGGACAAGAACAAGATGTGGTAAAATAAATTGAAAAAAACATATGATATACAAGCTCTCTCTCTCCCTTCGTACATACGGCTGTATGCAATAATGTATTATCATATGGAAAGATGAGAAGGAGGAGACAAGGTGTTCCTTGTGTGTGTGTGTACAGTGCAAATTACATAAACAGCCCAATTCTTTCCCGTTTATGGCAATAACCGTCTTGCATTTATTCTTTTCAGTAGAAAGGAAAAAAAGTTCTGTCTCTCTCTCTCTTTCTAAAAAAATTCCAACTCCTTGTCTGTCTCCAGGCAAGGTTTTCACTTGCTTCGAATTATTTATTGACAACTTTTTGAAACCATTTGAATGTATATCAATAGACAAGACCTTTTGGCATTCATATATTCTGAATTTTTTCTTTCTCTCTCTCCTCTTTTTCTTGCAATACACAGTACAAAAAAGCCACAGACAAGATCGTACATCTTCTTTACTCTGTTTTTGTATCTCTCTCACTGGCAACCGGATCAGTAGTGCCATGCAATGAAATACAAGAAGTACAGAATAACCTGAATTGTAATTGTATATGTAAGGATGTACGACTCTTTCCAATGGAAAATACCACACACACACACTGTGAGTACATACAATAGGTCTAATATATTATACTATGTATTGTAGGCCCTTGACAAGTTGAGAGAGGTGGATACACACACAACACACACACTTGAATAGTTATTTGTTTTCAAAAAAATGAAATTCATTCTTCATCATCATCTGCTCATCCTCCTCCTCCTCCTGTTTTTGTTGTTCTGAATTTGCCCCACTAGCAACATTGTTTGTGTGTGGAGAAAAAGTGGAATTTTTTTTGTTGCATACTTTTGTATATTTTGGGTGGAAAAAAAACACTTTTTATTGAAATAAGGTATAAGGATTAATGACACTGGATGGCTTTTCAGTACTTTTCAGCGCTTCTGTAGTGTGTCTACAGAAAATTCTACTCACGTCTCCTCACGCCGCTCATGTTTACACAAGGAGCGGCGCCAAGCTCTTTTCTCCCTTCCCATTATAATGTAATGGAAAATCTTGTTGCAATAATATGAAATAATAATTATAAGTGTGTATAGTGGCAAATGGCAAAAGTTAACTGTGTGAGACGCCAAGAACAACAAGTAACATCTTATCCTCACCCCAAACAGATAATCGTATGAAAATGCGGTAGGCAAGGTAGTTTCTGAGAAGATGAAGAACTGAAGAAGAGGCATATACCCATCTACACACACTTTATTACCTTCTTATTGTAATTTCTACAATACGACTCATCTCTGATTTGTGTACACAAATCTTTACTATCACTTCTTACTACTACTACTCTCTACTACAACCACTACTACTACTATGGTATGCGACAAGCCTCAGAAATTTTTTTGTGTGTATTCGCCTTTCGTGTGGGCACACAAAAAATGTAGTGTAGTGTAAGGAAAAATTAACACATGAAATTGAAGCTTAATTAATTAAAGAATCTGTGCAATTTCTTTTTTTTATGAATTTGTTTAAATGCCACATTAACCATATGCTGTGTCTGTGTGTGTGTGTCTGTGTGTGGGACTGTGTGGAGCCAGAAAGTAATAAGTATGTGTAATTGTAGAATGTACAAATGAGTAAAAATTTAACTCTTATTTAGGATGATTGTATGCAAAAATAAAATGATGGGAGTGCATGTAAAAAGGAAAAAAATCCATCAGGACTTTTTTTCATAATAAATGAGTACAGAGAGAGTGAGAGAGTAATCATTGTTCGTTTGTATATATTTCATATTGTAGTTTAACATGTTTTATTCATTATTTTTTAATAGACATACTATGATTCCATTCTCCAAATTTCTTTTTTTTTACTTTGAGAGTCAGAGATAAAGGATCATTGCATTGTAAAGTGTATTGTATGTAACTATAACAAAGTTATTACAAGAATTATATCATAGAAGAGGTTAACCAAAGCTTAAAAACTAAAAAATGTTAATCATGGTATTGTGTGCTTGTGTGTGTGTACCATTACTAATTGTAACTATGTAAATAGAGATGGGTGTTTTCAATGTGTGTGCACAATATTTATGAACTGTACTTAGATAAAAATTACAAGAAGGGAAGTATTTGAATATGGAAAAATCTTTGTGAAATTATTATTGATGGTATTTTTATAATTATTATAGCAACTCTTGGTCTTCTTCTTTTTGACTATTAAGCATTCCAGAGAATCTAGACGCCAATGAAAAAAGATTTTTCCTTTGACACTTTGGAGTGGTTAGTTAAATTAGTTATGGTTATAGTGGACAATTGGAGAATATCACTCACAGCCAATTGTTAACGACTGTCTGATGACAACGTTGGTAACATTGCATGCAAATTTTTTTTGAGATTATTCAAATTAGGGAGAGGAATCGTGTTTTTAATTAAATTTCGTCAGGGAATTACTCTGACACTAGTTAACTCCAAATCTATAATAATAATCATACACATGTATGAATCAAGTCAGATTCCTTTTCCTCATCTTGTGTATAGAAAGTAATACCTAGACTGTTATCAGAGGAGTAAAAATTCTCAAAAAAAATTCAATTTTCTCTATAAAAAATTGATGTACTGTATATACAAGAGGGGAAATCCGACTGACAGCTAAATATTTTTTTTGTGTTAAAAAATGTAGTCCATTACAAATGTCATCATCAGTCCTCGTCTACATTTTTTTGGCCTGCTATGAAAGGCTGTATTAATATTACAAGTAAGTTGTATCATCTAACGTATAGTTTTACCCCAAAATTTTCAATTTTAATCATTTACCTTAAATCCTATTTTGACATGATGAAAAGCCCTGCCTGTTGTATAGTAGTTTGTATAGTAGGAATAAGGTTATATTTCTTTCTTCCACAAACGAAACTGTGTAATACTTTAAATTTATAATCGTAGTAAAATATTAACCACAACAACAGCTAAAAGTATTTTTTTATTGTTTTTTTTCTGGTACATATTGGAACATTTCTAAAATTATTTTAAAATACAATAATAGTAATAATACATAACTAGTCAGTCAAAAAATGTTTAAAGTAGGGTATAATTATTATCATATCATTTTTTAACAACGCGCGATGTCTCATTTTATATCCATTCAGTTACTTTCTATTAATTGTACTGTGTACTCAGCTTTTTTTTGAGTCTTTAAAAATGAGCCAAGTACCATTTAATAACTCGAGTAGAAATCATATTGGTCGATTTCCTTAATTTTGCCAACTTCAAGACAAAGCAAATTACAGTTCGTTAAACTCAAGTCCTTAATGTTGCAAAAATTCAGACAAAAATCATTAAGATTCAGTGAAATATTTTTTGAACAAGAAACAGATTTTGATGACTGACTACCTTTTTTTCTAATAATGTAATCATATTTATTTTAAAGTAATTTAAGTTAAATGATTTAACTTAAATCTTCTTTTAGCTTAATTAAAAATGTATCCTTTTCCCCCGTAGCTCAAATTCAGATTTACAATGTAATAAATATAGCCTGACTCCGCCTCATTGTTTGTAAACTGTTCTCAACAATGTTGAGTGAACATTTTTTGTTGTAAAAACAGTTTTCCAAAAATTTAGCTTGGCCAATATTAAATTAGTACTTTTTCTTTTACATTTACAGACTATAACAAGCTTGAGTTCCTTAAACTTTTTTTCTTTTGTTATTCATCAAGAATGTAACAAACTAAACTAATATCACCATATTTTCTCTATTTAGTTGTTATTTTTAGCTGGTACAAACTGGGTAATTGGCTATATATATATTTACTTTCACCAGTGTGTTGTCCGCTATGTACAACATTGTCTACATAATGGCTATACCGTAGTAGAATTGATTTTTATTCGTCTTATTGTCTCCTTTGTTCGCTAAATAGAAAAAGGTACATTATTACAAGTTAACGCACGCAGGAAGAGCGATTTGCGAGAAGGAGAAAATAACTTAACTAAATTGAGTTAAAATTGCACTAACACATTTTACTTCTTGTAGATGTATATTATTATCTTCAACAATGCACCCTTTGGCAGGGGAATTCTTCATCTTCTTTAGAATGTACGAGTACAACATACACAATCTACTTTAAAATTAATTATTAATCATTGTCAATTACAGCTTGTTCATTATTGCTTAAATAATTAACACACATTAAGATACAGTAAGAATTAATACCCAAGCCATCTTCAAATTTTCAGTACTTTCATTTGATAGTACTTTACAGAGAATTGGTTTAAATTATTCTTTTTTTTGAGAATTAGTTTTTGATTTGAGTCTCAACTCAGACAATTTAATTGTTAATAATGAAAGTTATTTAGCAGGAGAACGGACGACGACGTTTGTAGAATTTCGACGAATTATTCTTATATTTTTTTGATTTTTTTGATTCGAGAAGGTACCCATATTCCATATGTAAGTATATGTACATACCACAATGAGATGAAGGTACATACAAAGTATACACTCTACTCAGCCTTTCATGTATTCAGAATGAATGACAAGGGAGGCACAAACATTCAGTTTTAATTACATCATGTTTTTTAGTTAGATTACGTAGATATTTAACACACACCGTTGATCGTACAAAGCAGATTTGAAATTTTTTAAATATTATTTCTTCCAAAACTCTTTATATTTTTAATTTTCAGAAATTTAAGAGAGATACCTAAAAAATTTTTTGATTTAAGATTTGAAGTCATTTTTTAGCAGTGCATTTTTCGAAGCTCTTGTAAAGAAAATTTCCAGATGTTCAGAAAATCAGAGCTTGAGATATAAATTACCAAAAGAAGAAAAATTTTGAAAAATACAGAGTCAATATAATGATGCTTCCTATTTTTTTCTCAAATTGGAAACCAAAAACGTTTTATCAAATTTTCAAAATGGACGCTACACCTTTGTTTTCTTTTTTAAATATAATCGGGACTTTATATATAAACAATCATTAAAACGTTTCTAACAACTCATTCTTCATTGGAAGATAAAACTAGGACATATTTGACTGAATCAAGTTCCCATGTGTTGAGTTTCTACTTTAAATCACAATTTTATACGAAAGAGAAACAACTCGGGACTTGTAAGATCTAAAGACTCGGAAATCAGACAAAAAATAGGATACATACTATGATTAAACTACCATTAAAGTCTGTGAACACAAGAAACTGACCACATATTTACGTATTTACCTGTTTTCACAAATATAATGTATTTTTTAACATTAATGTTTAGTACTCACTCGATAATGTTTTACCCTGTCTTTTGACTTTGAGATATCTTCAAGTTAAAATTACAGAATAGATTCATCATCATGGACTCTCTGTCTCTCTCTCTCTATCCTAAATTACTACACAAATAAATATTAACGAAAAAGAATTATTTTCTTAAATGAAGCTATCAAACTCTCATTATGGGATGACTTATCAAAGTTAAATTAGTATTAAACTCTCAGTTGTAATATTTTTTTACAGTAATAAAATAAATCATCAAACTTTTCTAACTGAACTGCACCATCCATAATAAATACATGATATTCAGTGGATCTAGGAATTAAATTAAAGCCGCTTATGTACAATTACAATTTTATTTTATCTTCAAACCTCTCTCTCTCTCTCTCTTTGTAAGGAGTGTCATCTTTCAAAACGAAACTTTTAAATATAATAAAGATAAAGTACTCTAAAGATGTGCTTGAAAGTATGAAATCAAAACTTATACACGGTTAATGTAGTCTATCCCTAATATCGTCTGGACTACTTGAGCACAAATTTACAGATTTTACTCAGAAATTAACGCATTTGTAAGGTAAATAGCATTTAATAATGATGAAAATGTTGACTTTGGGGCTACACTCTCCATGTAAGTACAATGAATGCTACAGTTAAACTATATTGTAATCATGTCTATATAATATGTAGTGTAACAAAAATTCATTTCAAGAGAGAGAAAAAAAACTTAAAATGAGCTCATCAAAACTGAAAAGGGAATGCACTCTTGTGCTATGGCCCATCCTCCTCCTTCTGTCAAATACTGCTCTCCTCCATCTTCTTTTCATATCAAATTATCTCAAATGAGTTTTTCTTAACAATTTGTCCCATTCTTTCTCCCTCCAATAAATATTTTTGATTAGCACACAATTTTTTCCTTATATTCCTTATGATTAGCACAGCTTTCGTTTCAAAAAAATTAGGTACAATACTTGCATCATTGTTTCCCCCCGATTTTTCGGGGTCTTAGGTGTGTGTACATTGTGTATGTCAGCTAACTTGTTAACTGGACCCCTAAACACAAAACACTATCATGGTTTCGTTGTCCCCCTTCCTCTCTCTTTCCCTACATATTGTAGTAGCACTCTAACATTATTCACCATCAGCTGCTAGTATATATCGTTAAATACAAAAAGACGGACTATCATAATAATATGTATTGTATGTATGTAGTAGTAGTATAGTTAATTATAATCTGAAAGTAAATGTCTTTCTTGACTTCTTCATCTTGACATTACAAATGTGGTACATTCTTCAGTGCGTGGGCGTGTGTGTGTGGACACACAAAAAGTGTTCACACTGTAAAAAACTTTTTAAGGTGGAAATAATTCTCAAGTCGGCATACTCCATATTCCTGTCAATCAGAAAATAAATAAATTATTAAACAATTTATTCATTTCATTTTTCTACTATTGATTTTTTTAGTATTGACCATTGAAGGGACATTTTTTTGCAACTATTGATATTATAGGTATTCTATTTCCGGTGGATGTTTTATATTAGAGCGCATATGGGGAGAAGACTGGAGAAAGTTATTTTTTGTGGAGTATGGTCGATAAAGGAAAAACGCTGTAGAATTTATTATAATAAATTTCGATTCCCTCTTTTATTCTAACCTCTCCCCCACACACAAACATACACCCTCTCATTGTAACTGAGAAGGGAAATAATAAATTTGATTGCGAGAATAGAAAAGATCAAGAATAGAAAGAAGACGCAGTATCCTGATGGGGTGGGGAGAAATGATTATATTTCAGAAAAATAATTTATTTTCTTCTTACCCAATATCCGAAAGGAATCTTTGACACTTGGGCATTCACTACAGCCCACAGACTCCAGAAGAAATGGGAAGCCAAATTAAATGCCTCAACTTCTTTAATGATATGGTCCTCATTAAATAGAGGGGATGTTCGTAGAAAGTCTTCATCAGTTTCAGTGAAATTCATTTGATACTCTCGCTTTAAAGTCTCAACATATGTACGGATGAAAAGGATCTGCAAGGTAAAGATGAGAAAAAATTAGATCAAAACATGTAGCTTATTTCAGTTTTACTTTCATCCTTTTCTCTTCCCCTCCTTCTACTTGTTTTTGTTGTGTTCTCTTTGATCTCTCTGGCATGTTATCCCTGTGGGGTAATTCTTTTCTCTCTCTCTCTCTCATGTGTGTGTGACGACCGCGGCCATATGTGACCGGAATTTGATCATCAAACAAAACTACATAGACAAGTCTACTACACACACTGGTTTCTAGGTTGTGGAGTCCATGGACACGTACTTCGTATTTTTCAACGTTCTTCTAACATACTTAATCAAATTACAAGTCACCTCTTTTTCTCTAACACCCCACACGCTTTCCCTCGACATGGCTAATTAAGGCTACGAGGTAATAAAATATTATTGTTATAGTACAACCGCTTTTGATCTTACCCAGAGATAGTCATAAACTACAAATGATTATTATTGTAGAGTAAAAGAGAGAGAGAGAATGGCTCTCCGAAAATTGCACATTTATTCCTGCCATGACATGTCAGGAGTACAAAAAGAGAAAGTCCTTTCTAAAGAAAATCCTGACCTACTCTTTAGAGTCTTCCAGACACACAAAAAGGAAATGAAAGAAAGTAAGATGAAAAAAAGTTGAAGGTGAATTCTTTATTACTGTAGACTCTACAGTGCAGAGAAAAGAGATACCCTGAGTTCTCTGATGAAAAAATAAATTTTTGACGAGTCCAAACACTCCCGTCTCATATTAACTCATTTTTCATTTCCTTTTTCTCTTCCGCTCCACGCAAATTCACCTAAGAACCTAGCTATAGTAAAAAGTACAATGGAAAGTAAAGGACAATTTATTATTCACATACCATTTCATCGTGTGAGGGTAAATCGGCATTCTCATGGGAAAAGTTGGGATAAGAGTCGACATTGTAATTGTAGCTAGAGTGAAGAAAAATACCCAAAAAAATTCATCGAATTAGTCATGAAAGTTTAATATGAAAAGTAGTACCTATGTAGATACTTTGAATTATATTCTAAATAGTCAGTGTGCATGTACCTCCATTCGCAAAAGTGATTGGCTAGATCAAATCCCCTGTAATTATAGGAACAGTACTCAAAATCGATGAGTACTAATTTATCCTCTGGAATCTCATAGTCGGGACGAATCAGGATATTCCCCTCTTGGAGATCGTTGTGAGAGAATACAACCGGACTTTGAATTTGCGGCAGGAATTTCCTGTAAAGACAAAAAAAGAAAAATCATCAAAATTCTAATATGGACCACAGCATAGTACAGGTCAGGATCAGAAGATCAATATATAGTAAAGGAGAGAGATGGTAGTTTGTAGTAGATGGAGGTGGAGGAGTGTTGAAATGAATGGATTTTTCATCATAATATTGATTTTACACAGTTCTCTATTCCATTGTACAACCTTCATAGTCCGTGTATATACAGGATTCCACTCGAAACACAATCTCCTGTCTCACACAGGGGAATTCACAGACTCCGCTTTTCTCTCTCTCTCTCTCTCTCTCGTATCCGTGAAAGTTTGTGGAAAGAAAGAAACGTTGTGTGTATGATACTATAGAGGGGTTCCATGAAAGGGGGAAAGAGATTTGGAGTGCCCTCCTCCATCCTTGACGACCTTGAGCTGAGATGCAAGGTTGCAACGGAAATCTATGCCAAAAAACTCCGTCGCCACCTCCTCATCTTCCTCTCTTTATCTTATCCATCTTTCCTATTCTACCTCTCTTGCGTCTCCTCTTACTCTAACTGAACACAAGGAGGCGATGGGAAAGGTATAGTATTTTGAAACTAACTTTTCTTTTTCATTTGCACACACACATACATATAAGTGAGACATAAATGAAAAAGAATTATTACTTGAGCCAATTCAATTCATCCTCCAGATTGTAGTCAATGAGCCTTTGAACTATTTCCTTCTGTCCAGGATCTTGTAGAGAGACTTTTCGTAGATTTTCACGAATGTTGGCCATCCATCTAGAGAAGAAAACATATCGAGGGCAAAATTATTTTCAAGGAAAAAAATGAGGAATGAAACTCAATTACTGATTTCTATACAGTGTAATTTTTTATGGGTGGCCAAAAGACCAACAATGACGATAAGAAATTGGTACAAGGAGTAAAATATTTTTAATCACATGTATTAAATTAATTGGAACAAACCTGTCCATCGTTCCCCAAAGCCATGATGGTTCCTAAAAAATGGGAATGAGTAATTAATGCAAAACGTGCGTAGTAGGATAGAGAGAGAAATGTTTACTTTTTAATTATTTTTATACCATGAAAAGCACATTAACTCAAACATTGTTGTTTGTATTTGGTTGTATACTTTACCTACCTTGCTAATTGGAATATTGAGACCGTGAATCTGGGCCATTTTTTGAGCGATCATGGTGCTAAGCTCTGGATAAAGAGAGAAAAAACCAATTCCCACAATTATTAAATTATTATGGAGGGGTCGGGATTTACAATAAAAAAAGTAAGTAAACATTCGAATAAAATGCTACGTTTGTCTACACAGTAATTTTTATTCATATTTGATGAGTGGGACAGCTTCACGGTGGTAAATATTCACATGTACAATAATTTTCTGAATAAGAAAACAAAACTTACCAGGATCACGCAATTCGTTCGTTAATAAAGGTCGGGCCTGGATAAGAGAAAAAGAAAATGCATGTTAAAATTCTCCTAAAATGTGGATCTAGAGTTCAAACTGCACGGAATGTCTTGATAACTTGATTTTAAACTTAAACAAAAAGCTACATTAGATAAAGGTTAGAATAATGAAAGAGAGACACATATTTTCTTATCACATTGTAATTATTTGCATGTGGACACAACCACGCAATTATACTACGGAGAAAGAAAGAGAAAGTTTTGCACGCAATGTATTCATATAGTATGTGACACAGTCTCCAATCGCTTATGCACACACATAATAGATACATGTATTATATTTTTCTTGGGGATAAAGAAGAAAACGAAAAGATTAAATAATTTATGCATGATCAAAGAAGGGAAGAAAAAACTTTTTCCTAGAACTCTCTGACTAATCAAATATTCCGTTTTACATATTTGTAAAGCCACAATCAGCTTTTTGTACTGACTCAGCCCAATATCCTTTTATTGATCTTGTTTTAGTGCGGAGATACATTTTTAAAAAAATATTTGATAGATTATTCACTTACTGGAATGAATTGTTCCACTCGTCCACCAGGAAAGATTCCATACAATCGTGGCCCAAGTTTCCTCTCCGACAGTAATGTGAAGATGACAGATTCTGTAATGAGACTCTCGAGAGCATCTTCTCCATGAACCTTTTTTTTGAATAGAAAATAGAAATCACTTCCAAATATTATTCTCGAAAATCACCCCTCAAAATATAGTCTACCGAAATGGGAAAAGGTTTTCTTTGAAACAGCAGTCACAAGTTACAGCAAAATCTCGTTTTCAATAACTTTCACCACTAATCATCCATTTCTTTCTCTATCATCATCAAGAGTAAAACTGAACTACTGGACACCTAACAACACCTAACAACCAAATCTTCCATCAACTTTCTCTTCATTTTGTGTGAATGACAATCAATAATTTTTCAACAACAACAACAAAATCTGTGTCAAGGTTCTCCTCATTTGGAATGTGTGTGTGTCTTTATGGTTTGTGAGGGCTTGAAAACATAAAATCATAAATAGTGTGTGTGCATTTGTTTGCCAAATGAGGAGTGGGATATTGGACAGGGTATCTTTTTGGATTCCTCAACAATGGAAAAATGAACACTGATCAATATAATGTACCGAGATTTCGCTGTGTGACGCTTCGTTTTAGCAGGAAGAGGAGAAGAAGAAGAGAATACAAAAGCAAAAAAAGTGAGGCACAGTGAATTGTGAAATTAAATGCAATCCCAAACTGAGAATGGGTGGTGAATGCCATAAGGTCAAATGGACAGGGCAAGTGTTGAGAATTTGCGAGTGAGAATTCCAGTTGTGAAACCACCCGTCATTCATTCCACGACTAAGTTTACAAACATCCAGTTAAGATTGTTCCATTGACGAAATTAAAAGACTCAAATTCCACACATACCTGTCCGTAGAATCTCAGGAGTACTTGGGTCGGTTCATTGCTCACCGGAGTCAATGTCAAAGGTAGAGAACAATGGTACAAATAGTTGCTCAAACCCCCACTGGAAAATAAAATAAAATATTTTATATTATCAATCTCTATTTTTAGACAATTATGTCATTCTACCATTAAATGTCTCAAATGATATTTTAAATGTCCTGAAGTACAATCATAAGACTCGATTTTATTATCGTCATTTATATTATCTTGTTCGTAGAGAGAAAAGAAACGACAGTTAAATCAAGTCAAACATAAAATCCATGTTTTTCTCCATTATTACTTCAAAATAACATGGATGGGAAGGCCAAACACTTGGTATTCCATTGTCTGGCATCTGTCTGACGTTCAAGTGTTTTTGAAGAAGCCAAAAGCACACACACACACATTCTCTCTCTAGGATTCGAGAACTACTAATCTACTTATATCCTTCAAATATTCTTTTCTTAAACTATTTTTCTCAACTTTTAACATGGAAAATACACAAAAGTTGTGTTTGTGAGAATACGCATCTGATATTTATCGTTGTTTATATTTACTCTCTATATCTCTTTCAACTTGAATGCAAACATGTTCAAAATATCGAATGTGTACATATGCACAAGAAATTATTAAATGCACACTAGTAAACCCATATCACACACACACATTAGTGTATTTAAGTGGTGCAGTACACCATACATAGACAATAGCAAGGCCCTTTACTATTTTAGGGGACGGAAAGGTTGAGACATGACCCCAAAAATCAATAAAAATCCGTCAGAAAAAGTAGGTAAAAAGGGGATAATTGTCCATAGCGACACTGTAATTAATTCTATTATGAGATGACTTTTGAAATTAATTGTAATGGAACTATTATGTTTTTAAAGAAACATAAAAGTCAAGGTTGAACAAAAAACATGTATTTTAGTTTTTCACACACACATATATATTAGTTTAAATGTCAAATTAACTTTGACTCAAATTAAGTCAATATGGATAAAGTAAACTAGAAATATCTGGTGAAGATAGCATGAAAGGTGCATGGAAATCTGACCCGGATTTTAGTTTAGACGTTGCGGGACAACTCATTTTGTAAATACAACCATTTACTATACAAATGACTAATTAATAATGGTATTCTACTGTGATAATTTGACTTAGGAAACCAAATCACTAAAAAAATATGTAAGATTTGTAGATTGTACAGTACAATTTGTACTCCAAGCCCAGACTAATGGCAGGGCTTGTAGAAGAACAATTTTGTGCCTATCTTCAACACTGATTGAATCCGTAAACGGGCTCTAGCTCCTAGAGGATAGCTCAGAAAATTCTGAAAAAATTACAAAAAATATTTCAGGTGTAGGAGCATCGACTGAGGGGGTTCACAAAAAAAACAAATTTGGAAGGGCCTCAAAATTTGAATCAAAATTTCAAAAAACAAAATTCCCCGGAAATGCCCAGTGTTGAGGGTTCACGTTCAGTCTCTGTTGGAACGGTGGTTCAGAGCACAAACGACGTTGACACCCGAAGTTTCTTCTTGTCGAGTCCTTGCATGACCTGAATGATCTTAAAAACTGTCCACAGACAGTTTTAATATTTTTAATTTGTATAGTGGACTCCGAATATTTTTTGCAAACTGTCATACATCTTTTTGGTGCAAGGCCCCATATGGGACCGTCGGACCCCAAATCCGGACTTTATCTGATCGGATTAGAATATATATTCTTTTTTCTATTAGAATATATATTTTAATTAGAATATACCTCTATGGTCCGGACGAGACTTTTTAGGACGACACCCGAGAATTTTTAAACCGACATTTAAACTAATATATGTGTGTGTGTGAAAAATTAAAATACATGTTTTTTGTTCAACCTTGACTTTTATGTTTCTTTAAAAACATAATAGTTCCATTACAATTAATTTCAAAAGTCATCTCATAATAGATATTAATTACAGTGTCGCTATGGACATTATCCCCTTTTTACCTACTTTTTCTGACGGATTTTTATTGATTTTTGGGGTCATGTCTCAACCTTTCCGTCCCCTAAAATAGTAAAGGGCCTTGGACAACAGGTCACGAGATTTGGGTGTTTGTAGACGGACTCCAATTTTTTTCTCTCATGACAACAAACCATCAACCTTCATCCACACACAGGACTTTACAGAGGAAGAAGAGAAACTGTAGTTGACACCCCCACCAACCGTTTTTTTCTTGGCAATCACTATTGTAGTTTTTTCGGAAGAGTTCCCTAATATATTTGTTTCCTTTTTTTATAATCAACACTGCATAATTTCCGTGTGTGTGTGTGTGTCGATTGAACAAGTCAATAATTCATATTGCGTGACCTTAAAAGTTTTAACTTAAAACACACCAGCGTGAACATACTAGTTAAATTCATCTCTCCATTTAAATAAATATTGTACTGCACATCTATGCATCATCCCAATTTCGTATTACATAATATTTATAATGAAGTCATGCTACACACACATCTTAACACTCACTCAACAAAATAATTTGGTTGACATGATTTTTTTGGCTATCATTTCTATCCCCTCCCTAATTTCCTCTCCCTCTCTCCCTCTTACTCTGTTTTCACTGAAGAGATACTCTACACTCAAGTACAGACAGCATTTTGCGTATTTGTATTAAAATGTTTACAAATTTTCTCTCCCATTTACCTATATCGTATTGAAATCTGTTTTGAAATCCATTTTATAAGAAGACATGGAGACATGATAGTTTCTTTAAAAGAAATTTAGATTTTCTACACATGGACCGGTAAATAGAATACAAGAGCATGCCCTCCTTATTCGTATGAGATGACTAGAGGAAGTGTGTGTGTGTGATGGAAAGTAGTAAATTCAGACGCAAATCAAGATGACTGTTTTGTGCCACGTGTAGGAAATCTGTTGACTTTTTGGCTCCTCATCCTCCTTCTCTCTTCTCTGCTCCTGTTGTTATTTGAACAAAACATCCCAATCTTTTAACTGAACAACGTGCTCTAGTCTTTTCATTGGATCTTCAAATGAAGGCGGTGGCGACGACGTAGCCACACAACGTAGATACCAATTTGCAAACGGAAAAGGAAGAACATGAGCCTCAATGAATACTGATAGCCTCATGCCAACACACTTACAAAAAGACAGAGAGTATTTAGATGTGTGTGTGTGTGTGTGTTGCCGTTCAGAATTAATTCAACGTAGACAAAGAAGAAAAGAGAACTGCTGCTAACTTTTTCTTACATATAGTGAGTCCATTCGTATTTTTAACCAAGTCAAAAATCTTACACTCATCTCCTCCTCCCCTTCTTCTCCCTTCTTTCAACAGACGACAAACGGCTTCCAAGGTAGACCAAGGAGGAGGAAAAGGATGAATACAAAAAGTGTCATAAATAACTAACTGTAAGACACTAATTTTGAATATATGTTCGTAAAGTAGATTAGTGCCAACTTAAAAAACTATTGTTAAACACTTCATCATCATCTCTTTTGCTCATCTATTCCTCCATGAAAATATGAGAGAAAGATATTTACTCCACACAGATTCAGACAGATTTTGAATCACAGGTTACATCATACTTCTTTCACTTTGAGGGAAAAAGTAGTAAAATGTGTTGAATCAGAATATGACTCATCTTTTTTTTCTTTCTCATTTCAATGTCTCAGACTGTGTATATGTTTGGAATTATCGTGAAGAGGTGTACACATTTTTTTAAACTGGAACATTTGACGTCAAGGCAATTTGACGCCCTGATGTTCTCATACCATTGCTTTACCATGCTTGTTTCAAACTCCCTCACATCCCATAACATCTTTGAGTCATGGAAAAGAGAAGAAGAAGATGTTCGTCTCAAACTTGAGACTCTCAAGTTTAATGCAGATAATATTCCTTCTTGTACATGTAATCCTCCTCCTCCTCCTTCTCCTCCTGAACAGTTGCAGAACATAACATATACACTAGAGTCAGCATCCTAGACCTACATTCTTTTCCACAACTTTGACTCTTTGCCAAAAAAATACTCATTTCCTATCTCATCTCTCCTTCCCCTTCACGCATACATTGAGTACCATGAATTAGTACGTGTAATATGTGTAGTATTACACATACACACGTACAAAGGGAGACAGGAAAAAATTTGCTGGAACATTTTTTTTGTTAAAGAGAAATGAGAGAAGGATTCCAGGGTCGCTTCAAAAAACCTCCAAAATGAATCACCATCAACAACAACACCAATTATTAACCTCATCAATCGACCTGATTACAATTTTTTCCTCCTTTTATGTCAGTTCTAGGACTTGACTTGTCAAACAAATTTTTTTGGGCCAATCACTTGTTGTGGAAAGGTTGAGGAAGGTTATGAAAGAAAAATGGAGAGAGAGTTTCCATGAAACAATGTTCTTTTCAAAGCTTATGTGGTTTAACTGGGGCTGATGGGTTGACTGGCTGGGGAAATAAGTACTTAAAAAGGTTACGCGCTCTCTCTCCCCCTCCTTTGACTATGATGTGATGAAAGGAGACGAGAAAATCCTTGTTCATGCTGCAATGAACATTGAATTTTTCCATACCTCTTCCTCCTCCTTATCAACACCAGTTTTTTTGAGTGAAAGGTGAAAAGTTCAAAAAAGCGGAGGGGTGAAAGTATAGAGAAAGAGAGAAGAGGATGAAACAGCTGCTAGGAAAATTGGTGCTGAGAGCAATCTTCAGACCCCCATCCTACCTTCCTTTTTCATTTTACAGATCTTACATATTTACCCGACTTTCATCTTTCTCCACGCCGGGCGACCCAGGTGTGTGTAACTTTGTGTGTGTGCACTTTAAATGTCACATGTAATGCGCATTCTAATTTGATGTTGGATCCATGCAGGGCACTACAGGAGAAGATAGACGACAAAGTTGTATGTAAAATGTTGAAGTTCTCTACTATGTATTTGTGTGTGTGTGTCTTGTTTTGCATGGACAGAGCTGTCATTACTGTGGAAATTTTTAATTGATTTTTGTCACACCTTGTCTACTTAACACCACCCACTCTCTCACTCCATGGAAGCGGAGCAAGGAGCAACCTTATCAAAAGAACTTAACACATTTGTAATCTGCATTCATTTTTTGTCTATCTACTGCAATTCGTATTTCTTCTCATTCGTACATGCGCTGCTATTATATAATCTAATGAACTTGATGAATGAACAGAGTTTGTTGAACATGAACCATACTATTTTGTGATATTTTCTAATTTATGTTGAGGACAGCATAAATCAAGATAAAAAAATTTTTTCCCTGCAGATTAAATCCAAATCAATATTATATATTCAATGATACAAAATGTTGAATTATCAGGAATCATAACCACATCCTTCTCTCACACTCCACTCCAATTCCATCCTCTCCTCACACCATGTACCACTAACCACCGTGTACACTGTAACTGTATGAATGGGACTGGAAGGTTTGCGTCATAAATTGTTTTACCAATACATACCAGACACATGTGTACATACCTACTTGAATGCATACGATGATGCACAGAATAATGGAGATATATATAAACCAAAGGTTAGTTCCCCCTCTCCCCTTTATAAATCAATAACTGGACAAGTACAAGGGCTTGGAAAATAATGGTACATGTACAGGTATGTAATGTACTCATACACACATGATTGACCATTTGTTTACTCGGCGAAAATAACTCGTGTCTTCTACCTGGGTAAAAGTAATCTACCCCCACACACACGCCTTTGTCAAATTGTATTTAACATAATTTAATTATATCGTCTATAATTTCTACCGTTTTTATCATTTGATTTTGACCATTCTTTAAAATTGACAAAAACTCGTGTGCATGTTTTTCTGTTGCAATTTGTTTCTCTTTCTGTCCCCAATTTTTTGGGTATTTCCCTATCCGAGAAAGAAAAATACTTAATGATATTGACCAACTCAATTTTGTTCACGGTGACCTCTGGACATGCAGAAAGCAGCTGGATGATGAATGTGTTCTAAGCTGTATAGCTGTATATAAGATGGAATGGAATAAATTTTATTGGATTTCTTATATTTCTCTCGTGTCTCATCCGATTCTATCTCAGATAATTATACGCTTGAAGTAACTACCGCCTTACATACATCTACATATGGATTTGTACATTTTCATGAGTACTAGAACAAACATTCACCATCTCACTCTGCCTCCATGACTTGTCCCCGTGGTCACTGTCATCATACTATACCTTCTCTGTACAAATTACAGGGGGTTTATGGTCATTTTGAAATAATTTTTGGATGTCCATCTCCATCTGTTTCCACACTGCACTTACAAACAATGTTAAACGAATGGTACGTGGTACATCCCAGGCTGGAAATTGATTTCTGTGCAATTTTGATTGAAGGGATTTGTGTGTGTACTTTTGTCGTGACGGTGTATCAATTTTCAGTTAATTTTTTTTGCAGCCAATATCTCCATGACCTACATAAAGTATCTACACCAACTATATACAAAGTAATTGTACATCATCAGTGCAATACCCTGGTGTACAGCTCGACGACCTCAGGTGTCATGAGTTTAGTTAATCTTTGTTAAATTTAATGAGTGTGTGTTGGTACCGGAAAAAGATATTTTGAGAAAAGACTTCCTAGAAATGGCGGAAGCACAATAAGTTTTCCATCTTATTCTTAGCTTTCTCCTTTGTCTAAATTTGATTGACTCGTCTTATAAATGTGGATTCCTTTCACATCCTCCACTGTCGATTTTCTATTATTTTCAAAAAAACAGACAAAGGGAAGTGAGGGGTTTCCCTCCTGGTAATTGCAAAAAAAAGTGCAATAATTACAGGGAAATGAGTCTGCTTCACTTCAGTCTTCTATAAAAACAACAGATGCTCTGAACATTTGGTGCTCTGTGTTGTATTTGCTAATGCAATTTGCAATGACAAAGAACAGAGGAAACTGTTCTCTCCCACTCTATCTTTTCCCTCTACTTTTATGACTATGGTTTGGTGTGTACTGTGTGTAGGCTGTTATCTCTTTTCCTCCTATTGTAGTGTACAACAGAATAGTAGTAGATACTGGAGAATTCAAGTTACATTTTGGAAATCCCTTTCAAATATCTATCTCAATTCAATGAGCTTGTCTCATGCCATGACATTATAGTGAAATGTAAACAGACAGACAATACATAGCTCAACCCTACGACCCGAGTTTTATTATTATTATTTGGCAACATTGTACAAACTAGGAAAGTCTGTCCGAAAAATAACACTCTTCTCTTATCTCAACACTAGTACTATAACCAGCACAGAAGTAAAGAGAGCAAAGAGATGATGTAGAGGAAGATGGAGAAAGACGTATGTATTTAAAACCTAACCTAGACACGTTACCAGTTTCGTAAACACCACAAAAAAATACACACGAGTATGTAAAAAGAGAGTGTTGTAGTGTAATCATATTGCTTGTCTCTCTCATCCTGGTGTATATGTGTCTATTTTTTCGCATTTAAGAAGAGCCAACTAAAAATTCAAGTTTTTGAGAAAGAAATATTTGGGTGTGTCTGAGGGTGTCTGATACCAGGAGGAGAGAGAAAATAATCAGACGTCAAGTTTGTCACAACAACCCAAATGTTGAGTTGTGTATCTTTTCTCTCTCTTCTCATATTATACAATACAGAATTAGTATACTTGTAATGCCGAATCCTTATCATCATCACACCACAGTTCAAACTCAAGTGGTTGGTTAGAAGGGGTAGATGGGTTAAAGAGGAGAGGAGGGCACAAGTTGTACCGTAATTAAAAATAATATTGTAATTCAAAATAATTTGAAACTCAACATTCTCAACTTGCACTTTAAACTCCAGTCGTTCCTTTCATCCTTGTAGGCTTGGAAAATTTTTGGATGTGGACTTCTTTGAAGTTGAGAAACTGAATGAAATTGTTATTTGAGAAAGATTCTGATGACAGTCTGAATTAAATTATATCGGTTTGGAGATTAACTAGTGATTTGTGAGCTTTTTGACTGTCTGTAGAAGTTGTAAATGAAAGAGAGAGAGAGAGAAAAGTTGGGGAAATATTAGACTCTCTATTTACAATTTTGTAAATATCAGTCTATGAATAGTATGTATACAAGAATGTTATTTCAAACAGTAGTAGCAGTAGTTCAACACGAGGGAAGGAATCTTATTTAATTTCCTATAGTTGTTTTATTGCGTCACATTCTTTGTAAATTCATTCTACTCGTGTGTTTGTTGTGTGTAAAACTATCGACTTGTACGTCTGATATAAGTTTCTTATTGTGGTAGCAGTGGATTATTTTGAGTAAGCATTACACACATACGCGTATGATTATTTATGTTCCAATGTATTGTACTGTGATAATAATAATAATTAAGTACTAAACTTGATCGTACGACCAGGCCCATGTAGTGAACCAATAAAAATGTTTGTAGGACGAGACTCTAATGGATGATTATTGAATAAAAAATTTTTCACAACGCCTATTCTCAGTCCACGTCGCGTCAGAATTATCCAATTTCTTGAATTCAAAATTATCATCATACATTAGAATTCAAAACCATTTTAATTGCTTGGTAAAAGCATGGAAGACTCAATTGCATTTTCCTTGATGCAGCAAACCGTGTATGTGTATGTAATTGTACAGTTGCAGGGTAAATGTAATTGTGAATTGTTCACAAAAATTGTTTTAGTGTGTGTGTACAGTATAAAAATTACTGGAGTCACGCGATCCTCATTAAATGATTGTTTTAACCAATGAAACGTTATAAATACTCATGTTACTCATTTTACACTAAATGCCCCTAAGGAGGTCTAAATAGAATAGGACGAGTTGAAAGATTAGAACTAACCCTAATTTAAATTTATTGAAATAATAATGCTATCATCATTATTATTATTCTGCATCCAGTTTTTTTCTTCTCATGTGCCAAACACATTTAAAATTGACACAGACACACACAGATGAAAACTTTCCGTTCAAATTTGCATCATTTAGCACGTAAACTGTGTGGAGATAAAAAAAAGGGCAAGTCTAAATAGTTGAGTCAATTAAGAGTATTGCGTTTAAGAAACATATTATGATACAGTTTACTTAATTAAAGTTACAACACACGTAAATGGATCAATGACGTCAAAATTCTTTAAAAAATGTGATATTATTTTGTTCCATTTAATTTTTTCCACTATACTATCTACATACTACCGTACACAATTTATGAAAAGTCTCCCTCATTCAAGTGTTTATTTTTACAAGAAACAAAACAGGTTTTCAGGAACAAAACAAAATGCGCATTATTGTGATTATCCGAAGCTTTTTTAACAGGAAAACAGAGAAAATAAAGAAAAAAAGAGTCATACAAAGTGAATGGTAAATTTTTCTTGGAATAAATTTCCTTCTAAATAATGATTCATAATAATACAGTGTAAGTATCAACAACAATTTTACTGTTGTTATTGTCTTCTTGTTAGTTAATTAAATTGCTTACACTGTCATTCAAACCATTCTACACTTTATAGAAAAATGTACCCTGCATTCTATGTGTGTGTGGAAAATGAAGCCGTTCTAAAATCTATTGCAACGATAATAAATATTATCCAATATTTATCATTTCAAATTGACCAATACACACACCTTTTGGGAATCCGACTCATAATTTGTCAACGACATGGGATTTTGTGTCGTCAAATTTCCCAATTAAAAATGTATGAGACTGCACCACATGCAAAAAAACTCTGTGTATTCATGCAATCAACGACTACACAACCACAATGACATGGAGTAAGTATAAATAGTGAATCATAACTCATTATTTAGAATGTGGACTGCTAAACAAATTTAAACCTACATTGTGTCACAATACACGATCGTGGCGTTGACATAGATTAAAGTGTCTACTGAGTCAGAAAACCCTATTTTTTGATGCACTTCCCGTCTACCCAACTTCACCGGGCATATTGCATCAACCAATCAAAAACATTATGAATAGCATATGCAAGTCCTACATGGATGACATAATATTGAGACAAGAGAGTGTATTTACCTCTCCTCTATTATGAAAAAAATATAGATAAAAAAAGAACATGTAGACTGATTAAACGGAGGCCATCATTGAAAAGTCAATTTGGAGCATCGCATTAAAAAGTAAAATAATTAACAAAAATTCTACTAAATACAGATCGTGCTGGTGCATACAAATAAATATGATGTGGTCCACATCATGTGCACGGAACAATAACAAGATGAGTCAAAGAAAATTTTTTTTTACTAAACCCTTGCATCACATTTTCACAAACGATTTTAGAAAAAAATGCAAGGTACTACGATACCTCATATTGTAACTAAGTCATAACTTGTGTGTGTGTATAGTGGAGTGAGAGAACCTAAAGATTATTCACTGATAATGAATGATGAGGGAGAATGAGGGAGGGAGACATGATGCGCAGTAAGTTTTACTGATAATTAAGTTGGCAAAATAATTAAATTAGTGTAGGCTTCGTCACGAACTTTTTAACAACTGCATCGTCATCAATACATAACATGATTATCATAAATAAAAAAACAGTAGCCACGAGGAAAAAAACTGAGAGAGAGAGAGAGATAAAATTCATTTCCCATCCTGAACAACGCACGGTCATGAAAATTTGATGAGTTTTTTTAATGATGATTGTGCAGCTATAGTTTATAATATATCCTAATATATCCGAACGGTTTGAAAACAAAAATAAAATTAAAAATAAAAAAAAGTTATTTTTGAAATGAGTTTGAAGGTTGATGAAAAGCCAAAAAAAGACACAAACAGTCTCTCTTTTGAGTGAAAGACGGGTTGTGTCTACGATGCACCTCTTTGCATCTCTCCTGAAGCAGTTCATAAATTTGGAGAGAGATGAAGAAAAACTGTTACATAAATGACATTTGGAAGGAAGGAAGGAATGCTTTAAATAACGTTTTAAAAAATTATGAGGCTGCCAGCTGTGAGGGTCCGTGTGTGTCTCTTTCTAAAATAGATGCGTCGAGTATAAAGAGAGAGACATGGATATGTTTGACTATTCAAAACCTAATGAGTCATTTTAAATATGAATGTTTCTCCAGGACCATTTACTACTAAAATTAATAAAAATAAAATCTACATACGAAGGAAGGAAAATACTTAATAGATTATGGAAATGATAGGATGACACGTACCTCACTCGTTTGAGGACAAGATCTCGACAGTCAATTTGTTTCCAAGCTCCAGTTAAATAATCTCTACAGATACCAAAGGCTTTTGACCGAATGTCTGAATTTAGTCCAGGGTCCATTTTGACTAAAGACTCTTGTTGTTCAGGGTCCCACTCAAGGTAACTATGTTGATCAGCTGAAGGGTTTCGGGTCAAATGGTTGAGATGACTTCTTGGATGATGGGCTGTGGGTCCGGGTCCACTTTTACTATTCGTGTGAATACTATTACTGCTTAGAGGGAAAATTCCGTTGACTGATGGTTGTTGTTGATTATTATTGTTGATTTTACGGTGACGAGAACTGCTTCCACTACCAGCTTTGGCACAACTAAAACCTTGCAAGAGTTTCAGTTTATGTCTAGTGGACCTCATGGTATGATTTCTGATCGATGTCTATATCTATTCTATTATGTGAGTGAGTGTGTATCACTTTCCTCCTATACGAGAGACTGTGTGTGTGTTGTTTGATTGCCTATAAAGGATACACAGAAAGAGAGTTTGTTAGACACATATCAATTATAAAAGAGACTGTACTTACTTATGTATAGTTAAACATTTTTATGAGTTAAATCTATTAAAGTATATTTTATTATTTGAACTATTCATGAACTTGTTAAATTTATCAGTGCATGGAGTAGGTACAACATGTACTGTGTACTTACTTACACATCGTACTATTATAACCATATACGGTGCATATACAATATACGGTACTCCTACTTTTCAAGTGGTTGTCTCCACCTTTGTAGTCATATATTATATAATCAAATATATTATTTTTCAAAAAATATATAGTATCACCTCTGATTTTGATCCTATTTACTTTTCCAAATCTCTGATGAACAAAAGCTTCACTGTTATGTAGTATGTAGTAGATTTTTGTTTCTCAACGATGACGCTACTACATATCTATTAGTTGTTTTATAGAAACAGAATTTTTAACAATAACAGTGACTTGGAAAAGAAGAGACCGGGTTGGAGTCAATGAAGGGGAAAAAAGCACAAGTTCAATAATTATAAGTTTATGCACCACAAGTAATAAATGTTTTTCACAGTAGAGTAGTAGTTGAAGGAGGGTATATAAATTTATGTGGATTTTTGAAACTTGAACAGCACTTCTTTCGTAGAACAATAACAATTACTAATTCTGTGACAATAATGAACAAAGCCACATTATGAGAATATATATTCTCTCTTTTTTTTGGCACGCCAAATATAAATGACTTTTGTCTGTCTCTATAGTGTAGTTCCGAATTTCTGTCTCGTGAATCTATACAAGTAAAAAGGAGAGAAACATTATAATATAGATTTTCCGTTCAAAAAGTCTCCATAAGGTTTTTTCAGTTACATGTGGCAACTCATGTACTTTTGTCACACACACACGGTACAAAATCTTGTGACCATTTCTGTAAATATATCTGAGTCAATCAAATTCAATACTGATTTTCGTTATAATTGATATGAGATTTCAAAGAATGCTCAGGCGAATAGTAATAAATTAACTGATGGTCATTCCGTTGACACACACACACATACACATAAAGTTGTCACATGGAGCTGTGAAAAATCTTTAGGAGATATTTTTGAGACGACAAATCTATATCATAATATTATTGAAGTGTAAGTTAGGTACCTAGAGAATAAAAATATATAGTCTCTCTCTAAATTGTTTTCTCTCTCACTTCCAGTACAAAATAATTTCTCTTTTCTTCCTCAATAAAGTTTATGTAGACTGGGAGCATGTAAATGTACACACATAAACACAACACTCGGTGTAATGTGCAAATGTTCAGGAATTTTTTTTCTGCTGCTGACCGCAACTTTAAATGACGATGAGAGAGAGAAAGAAATTCGAGAGAACGAGATAAGGCTGATGATGACTGAAACTTGATGACGACCAGTTAGGGGTTTTTGTAAGATACATTTTCTCTCTGTACCGACTTCCTGCCTATACTCTCTCCCAACCTACTCATTCAAACACACCCATACCATACCATGATGACGAGAAAGAGAGAACGTTCAAGTTTTTACGGGGATTCGGTTCGGGGGGAACTTCGCGATGCCCGGCGCATGTAACCCACGTCATTCTTCGATCGGTGTAAACCGTCTTCGTCTTCGTCGTCGGTATGATGTTCTATATTCGTCCAGACTTGTGTTATACTCAAACTGTAGAGTCAGCTATATACATTATAGGTGTACTCCTACATGATTTGACTCTTTGTGTACGACTATATAAGTAGAAACATGTTGTCATTTAAACGTCGAGACACACATAACTACACACACACACAGTATATAAGTGGATACATACATGGTTTAGCCTTGGAAGCCTTCAGGTTCAGGTAAAGTTTGAGTTGTAAATAAATAAATGAGGAAAGACACTAATGATGAAGAAGTGTGTGTACATGTACCCAGATTTTCTACATGATAAAGGTCAAATCTTTTTTAATTACCAAGTGCCCCCTCCGCCTTCTTCTTTTCATTATACACATATGTGGTCCATTGAAATGATTGAGAGATAAAAATGTATTTACCAAGTAACAAGCTGAATATGAAAATGGATATCTTAACATGGATGTACTGTCATGTTATTAATATTTATGTGTGGTAAGGGACACTTTGACTGGGAATCCCTAGTTATTCCCAGCCTTGAGAATCCCTCGTCTCTCATTTCAACCAAATACGTAAAAATTTCATGGAAAGAAATTGAAGGACTTTCCAGATTTGAATCCATACTCGGTTCAGAATATAATTGTGGAAACCCCGAATTAATCCCTAACGGAATTAGGATATTCCAGGGTATAATGAAAGTTTCTTTTCAATATGTGAATCCAAAGGGAAAATGAGAATATGTATATATACAGAGAGAGAGATTAGAGTACTGCACAAAGTATTGATTGTATTATAATTCGTTATTAATAAAAAATTATATGGGCTTGAAAGGTTATCCTCCAATAGCTTCAGTTTACCTAATAATAAGTTTCTAAAAATGACCATATAATGAGTAGCATTGTGTTACATACTTATTGACAAGCTATCTTTGTTCGAGCTCTAGGTAATGTCTAAATTTCCACACGGTTGACTTCCTTTTTGATAAGAATAAGGAAACTTTGTATCCAAGTCCTTTTTTCGTCTTACCTCAGCTTTTATCTGAATGACACTTGAATGTGTGCGTGTGTCTCACTTAAATAAATACATTCTCAGTCACCCCAGTACACCTCTCTCTCTCTCTCTTTGTGAATAAAATATTATGTCATACAAGTGGAGTCACCAAAAATTTCCACTCAACTTTCAATTTACCATTATCCCCAATTAAATTTAATGTTGTCCACAATTATCTACCCCACATGACCTCCAAATACCAATTTTAATTGACTTTTGAAGAAAAAAAACATGATGCATAACAGTTTATTAAATGATAAATTGATAAGGAATTAGTATCAAAAAAACAAGTTGAATGGGGATGTTTTTTTTTCATTAAATTTGGAAAGACTCACAAATTGTGAGTCACAATTCATGGAAAAAACTGAGGAAATTTTCAGTGACTTTGTCAAATCCTTTGATTCATAACAGTGTCTGTCAAAGGAAAAAGAGAGAACTAAGGTATGGAACCTTAGTTTGAGCTTAGAAAGATGGCGTCTATTTGGCGAAAAATCCCTATCCAACTTTGTCCAAGTCATACACACACAGAATTAATGTAGTTTGAGTCTACGGTAGGCAAGTGGATTAAAGTCTCGTTACATTAAAAATGGTGCCATCATCTTCAATGAGAAGAAAATAATTACAAAAATATCCGAAATGGGATATGGAGCCGGACTCGGACAACGAGGACCCACCATTTCATACCATCCTGACCTTTGAAGGTAAACAGTTTTTGACATTTCTCTCCCTCTCTTCTTTTACTTAGTCTCGTACCACTTAAATGTGTACGGTAATTTTTATTTTTTACACTTGTACAATTGGGAAAAAGTTCAATTTCCCAATCTCCACTCACTAATACTTTGACTAGGTAGAATTTCGAAATAAAAAACAAATTTTACAAAAACAAAGTCCTACCTGTTGATCCTAGTTTTCCCAGTTGTCGGTCTGTGTAAATTTCAGGGGTTTCTCACTTTCAAAAAATCTCCTCGCAATGTTTAACAACGCACGTTTCTGTCATTCATCCCTTCTTTTGGTGTGTGAGGGAAATATTTTTGTCTCTTCATGTACTGTTATACTTGAGACTTTTTCAAAGAGGTTACTATTAATGTACATATTGTATATGAAAAATATTCCTCTATTTTTTATGAAAAAAATTAAAGTCCCCTCAGACATTCATTCATCATCATCCTTAGAAGATCACACGTATTTTTTTCTTCGACTTCTTTTATTACCCTAAACAACAGCAGGGGTAAGAGCAACAGTATTGTATTTGTATGCAAATTAACCAGTACTTTTTCTTCTTCTTCATCTTCTTCTCCTTCTCCCCAACTCAATATTATACTACTTTTATTCCTCATGCAATAATGTGCAAAAAAGTAATACATAAATGATGGATACAAGTATACAATATCCCTTTTCTTGTTGTCGTAATACTTGACTTGTACTTAAACTCCCTAATACTTCTATCCCGACAACATGTCTTATAATTATTTGTATACTTTTGTGCTCTATCCTATACTACTACATCACACGTACTCTCTGTACTTGACCTCTACAATTTATTTTCTATACACTCAGGATGAATGAGCACAACAAAATTCTTGTATAGATCCACTACTAGTAGTAGTCTACTACTTACGTACGTACTGTGTACCATCATGAACGACAAAAACCAACTCAGATCAAATGATCTGTACTTTTTTTCTTTTACACTCTTCTGGTGTGAATATTACTTTTCGGCTTCATATTACACTCTTGAAAGAAAATCTTAAGTATAGTATGAAATGGAAACACCAAAGATTTGTGATTACATATAAAGGTGATAGATACTGACTGTAATCATCTCTTCTAATATTTAATACGTGCTCAAATTATTATTTGGATAAAATTAACTACTGTGTACCTAAGGTTAGTTTTACGAGATGAGTTCTTGTGGACTACCATGAAAAGGTTTTGCAAAAAAGGAAGAGGGGTTATGAATTCGCTCATGTTTAATGCCAAGTTCTCTCTCATTTTGACTCGTTTGCGATCACTCTTTGAAAAAATTGAACTCTTTTTCTCTCTCTCTCTCATCAAATTTGAAACATTTCAAAAAAATTAGTAAATTTACATTTAGAGTTGTGCTGATGACTATTCATGATGAAACAAAGTGCACACACACACAACAAAACACACATGCTTAGAGGTCAAGCGTAGAGGGCAGTCAAGTTTTGTAGTTACGTCTACAGTATTTCCTCGGGACATTTTAAATTGTTGTGTGTGAGTGTGTGTGTGCAGATTATGTATACGTGTGTGTGCAGATTATGTATACGTGTGTGTGCAGATTGTGTATACGTGTGTGTGTATGTACCCATTTTATAACTTTGTTTGTTTGGACATCATGACGTGCCACTATATAATAGGACACTCTGCATTAGTAGTAAAGTAGTACCTCTATTCACTTGTGTGTAGAATTATATTTTGATATGTCTACCTGGTTGTTCTGTTGAGCTCCTGTCAAGCATACATACCATTATATATGTGTGTGTGTACGTTATTTTTCAATCCCATGTGTGTGTGTGTGATTATTTTAAGTATACTTGCAACAATTTACTTCTGTCACACAGTACATATATTCAATTTATAATGCTACGCTTAATAAAATCAATGTAAATATTCTCCTCCCATTCTCCTGCTCTGCTTCCCTCTTCAAATTTTTCGTCATTCGAATGGACGACTATCGACTCCTTTCAAGCGATTTACAAAGAATTATTTTTAACAAACTTTTAAAAAATACAATGCTGTTAAAAAAAGGTTCACAGAAGTGAAGTAAAATATAAAATACACTTTCCTCCTCTTCCATACTACTCTGTTGTATGTACATGTGTGCATGCGTAGTGCAATAAAAATTGCGTTCACATTCCTTCTGTCATATCCTTTTAGTAGGGTGTACATACATACAGTTTGACGTATCGACAGGTTTTGTGAACTGAAAAAAAATTTGAAATTATATTATTATTATTAGATTTTTTGTGTGTATGTGTGTGTGTCTCTCTCTCTCCTCCTCTCTAATTCTTCCCTCCTTATACAATCCAGCTTGAGGCTATAAAGTATTTACAACTTTAAAAAACTCACGACTCACCGTGCTGCGTACTTATAACGTAGTACAGTATATAATACCAAAATGCTACTGTGTGTGTGAGTGTGAACATGCTACTTTAATGTCACGTTACAGATAATATTAGCCTCTGTGTGTGTGTGTGTGTCACACACACAGAAGTATTTGTTAATTCACCTTAAAACGCTTGCACACCATGTACCTGCTTACACATGGGTAATCAGAATTAGACGACGATATGGACGGTGATCAAGCCAAAAAGACGGAAATCAATTTAAATATTTTGGATTGGAATTTGTTCTTGTCATTATTTTGTTGTTGTTTCGACCTCGGCAAGGACAGTCAAAACTTCATCATCATCATCCCCTCCAGTCAGACTAAACGAGTCTACCGCATATTTATCTATCCTGAACATGTACACACACATGCTCACTCTTCTAGTACCTTATAAATTAAATTGTGATGTTTGTTAGTGTCCAGTTTAAATAGATTGAAGACAATCAAAAGGTCGTCTTTTTTATTTATCCCTGTACCGAACAAGCCGACAAGTTATGACTACTGTTTGAGCTAAATGTAGAAGATATCACGTTCATAATAATAAAGACTCTCCCTTCCAGCTATATATGATTCATTTCAATTAATTTTTTTCTTGTTAAAAAAAGAAATCAATTTGTGAACCTGACCGACAGAGAGATGCTATTTAAATATGACAGATTTATTTAACCCTCAAACTAAAATACTGGACTACTGTATAAACTTTTTGATCAATTTTAATAGCTGTATTTTGACATTTGTGTCCGTCACTCCCTGATTCAATTTAGTAATACAATCATTCAGAGTTCATAACATTTGGTCTACTACGACCGTACATTGTCAATGTAGACAGTTCTAAACTAGACATAATTAAGTTTTGACTTCATGTCATCTCTCAAGCTGAACAATAGACAATATATTTCTATGTATGTTGTACTACAAAATACACTCAAAAACATTTACCCTGGTACTTTAATTTTTTCAAAATCATTTATGTACATCTTCAAAGTATGTATGCTACATGACACACACACACACACTGTAAAGTAAAATCCATTCTGAAATGATTTGACCGACATTATAAAGTTGCTGTAATATAACAGCAACTGCTAATCAAGTTGCTCCACTTCTAACTTGTAGTTAAACTTACGAGAAAAAACTCATCATCATAATGTAGCCCTACCTACAGTACACAAATATATAGATATAGCGACGTGTGTGTCATCCCACAGTTCATCATTTTACATCAGAGAAAAGTTTGTCCATATACAGTGTGTGTGTGTGCATGTGGTGAGGGAAGCAGGTGATTTTGATGGCATAAGCACCACTTGAACACAATTTTGTTATTACCCTCACCCCAAAAGAAAGAAAAGGCTTGAAGAAATCTCCGGGAATCGTTCGTTAGTTGAAAAGTTTTTTTTTCAGTTGGAAAGTTTATTTGGGAGAAAAGACATACAACAGTCTATACTCATTTTTGTGGGGAGGAGGAGGAGGAGGGAAAACGCTCGTTCCCTCTATTTACTCTCAGATGCTATCATGTGAACAGTTCACAGGTCACCCTGTTGGGGCAAACGTAATGTCGTTCCTTGTTCATATGCGTTGGGAATCCATCCAAGGTGGATGGATAGTAGTACGTGAGAGAGTGTGGATGTGTGTGTGTGTGGAGGAAAAAAGTTTGATGACAATATACACACGCGTTGCATTGTAAATGGAAGTTATAAAGTCACTTGATTAATGGATGTTTCCTCAACTTTTCCAGACCACATAGCAAGCTATTGTTTGGCCCCGAAAAAACACAATTCCTCTCTCTTTCTCTCTCCCTGTCTGTCTTCTTGAACGTACAAAGTTCGATCGTGTTCTTTCCAGTCAAATAATATTATTACTACTACCTACACACACGAGACACATGTATGTTAATACACATGGATGTTTTGCAGCCCCCAAAATTTACCAAAATAGGTTTTCTCCCTCTTTCTCCAGACTCGATTCGAGTAGTAATGGCATGGTAGGAGAAGATGTCTATATAACAATGCAAAATTTACCAATTTCTCATGTGAATGGTGAATAGACAATGTAGAAGAGTGTGTATAACGTGTCTGGAGAAAGAGAGAGTGGGCAAATCATAAGTTTTATTGGATTTTAATCTCGTATTATTGTATCATTTGTATCTTTCATTTATTTGCTTAGTCAGAGTAGTTTTTCTTAATGGGTTCATCACGATTTGGATTTGTGTATGAATAACGAGATACATACTACAATTTATATTTTTGTGTGAACGAATATAGGGTGCCGGAAATGTTTTTCGCTAACAAAAATTTCATAAATTTTTGTGCTCCAAATATTCTCTTGATACACACACACACACAATGACCTTAAGCTATTTCTTTGTAATGACACTGTCCTCGTAGTTGTCGTCAACGTCGTTGAGTTGACAGTGTGTTAATACAAGTGTCATTTAATTTAGTCACCTATTGTACAGGACAGTGTGAGTGGACATACTCCATTATAACACTGAATTATGACGTGTGAACTATTTTTTGAGTCAACTCAGCATGTACTTTGTAATATTATATAAATTGTACAATAATCTAGACAAGAAACAACTTACAATAATACATGGATGTAATGCTGCACTTACTTTGATTTTAATATGTTGGGTAGAATGGGGTGAAATAAGGAATCATAATTATTTTCAACACCTTGGTCAAGTATGTGAGTACACATGATCACTCACAGTGTGGATTGAAAACTGATTTGTACTCTGATATGTAATTAATTTGGTCGTGAAACACACATGTCGTACCATATGCCAATGTACAAGAAGCATCAACAAAATTGTGGTTTCCTGAAAAGCCGATGGGCTTAGAGTTGGAGAGAGGAGAGAAAAATTGGAAATCTCATTATGATATTTTTATGTTGATGCCATGTAGTATTATACTTGAAAACATGATCCAAGTTTATTTATATCTAGAAAATAGTCTGTTGAAAAGACAAGTTATACTTCTTTTGTGTGTTTACAGCACAGCACACAAACTTTCATTAAATCCTGTGACTCACAATACAAGATTTGATTGGAATTGATCCATGTTCCCAACGAAAAAATGAGATATTTAATATGACGTTGAGTGAGTGAACTATACAGAGTAGGGATTTTGTGTGTGAAGGTGTGAGGTATGATTAAACTATGTATCTGTAGTCAAGAAAAATTAGAGTTACATAAAATGAAGTGAACAAAAACAGAGAAGAGATAAATGGAGGAGACTGAACAAAACTACATGGATCACGTAGAGACGTAGAGAGAGGGAAAAGGAAGGGGGGTTGTCCATTATATAAATAAGTGTTGTATGTAAGTGTGAACCTAAATATAACACATACACACACACGTTTCCAGTCAGATGAAACGATTATTATCAAATGAGTCGATAATTTGATAGTTTATTCAAGTTTTTATTTGAAAGCAATCAGTCATTAAAATGGTGGTGGTGTTTCAAGTTGTCTCATGAGGTGGACCTTCAAAGATAGAAAAGATACGTTTCGGGATAACTTTGGATCAAAGTGTAATTTGTACATTGTTGCGACCACTCGTGTTGTTAGTATACATTTTAACACTGTACTGTATTTGTGTACATATGTACACAAACACACAAAGAAGGAGAGAGAGAGAGAGAGAGAGAGTTATTAATTGGCAATGGTTACCTTGACAAGTAGATGCTGACAAGCACATTTTAACTATTTTCACATGGTATTTCAAACCATACTTTACCTCCATATATCTCCTCTCTCTAATCTATAACTTTGGAAAACGAAGGACCCATTATTGAGAGAGAAGAATGTGCTGTTATGTAATTACTACACAACCAAAAATCGTGGTAAAGTAACCAACCAAAAATGATCCTCTCGTCCACATCTCGTCAAATCATGTAACCAATAATACAAGTGAAGCCCATCGTTGATGATGGTGGCAATTGAGAGAAAATAATACTCTCTCTCTCTCTCATATGAGGTACTACCTATTAGGTAGTATTATCGTTCTACTAACGTTCTTCCTCGTGTAAACTAAATTGTACATTAAGTGTTTTACAGGATAATTTATTTTTGTTTTTCTACATTTTAACTAAATAACAAATACCTATACTTTTTGTTCAGATATTTTTGAGACGTAATTCACACACAGTCAAAACTTTGAACCGTACATACCGTCCACAATTGTAATAATTATCCACTTGATACTTCTTTTTTTCTTTCCCCTTCATAAACTTTACACAGGGTTTGAATTAATCCTTGATTTTGACTTTTAATGTGATATTGACAATTCTGTCATTTGATGGTGGAAGAACTACTACCTATATATTATATATACATGTACATTGTTACAAGGTGCATGTGTGTCCTACCAATTTTTTTCTCTCTTCTCTGCCTCCAATTTTCCATAATTTCATAGGTAAGTGAATGTAGCGGAAAAAGTGTGGAGGAAGCTTGTGTGAGGGGAAAAAAGACATTTTGATTTTTTGACAATGATGGCCCATGACTTCTAGCTTCCTTGGTTTGCCTTATTATGTTCCGAGGGGGTGAAGTGGAAAAAAAAGTATGGTGTTGATCTTATCTATTAAACTTATCCCATTTGCTCTCATTGACATTTCCCCCGATCAAAGATGAAGCGTCCAGATAGACACGAATGCAATTTCACTCCCTTCACTTTGTAATACAAAGAGAGAGAGGGGGAGAGACATTAAACACATACGGGGCAAGTGCTTTCCTACATTTTCCTCATCTGCATTCTCATTTCCCTTCCTCTCTCTCTCTCTCGTCCAAGTATTTTAAAGTGTGTGATTATGGCCCCTGTTTTTCAGAGAGAGAGAGAGGGTACAAAAAATAGTATTTCACACACACATGCAAGTGCTGAGGGGAAAGGAGAGGATTTCCAGGAGCAGAGTCGATTGGACCATTATGAGGGTCATCACTCTGACTGATAGACATTTAATTTTTTTTCCGAGTTGTCTTTCTTTACTTGTGTAATTACACTGGACGTGTTGTTGGCAGTCCGACACTCGTGTGTGCTTTACCTTTCGTAATTTCCTGATTACTAATTATTAAACACGTGGCCTAGTCTGATTATAATTCTGACTGCACGCACCCTCCTTTTCATGTCAATGAGTTTATTTGTTGTTGTTATTATTATCATTCATTTAATTGAAATAATGTGTGTGTGTATGCAAGAATGGGAAAAATACAACATATGTGTGTGACGTGTGTGTGTTGCATTGCATTTTTTGGTATGTACAATTTTGGATAATAAATTAATGGAAAAAATATTTATCAGGATTTTTGAAAATCCAATTCGTTTTGCGCTTGCCATATAGACTCAATATTAACAAATTTGTAGTGTGCAATCAACTAAGTGCTCGTTAGATTTGGTGAGAAAAATTAATTGAGAGTTACATACACGTTATACATCAATGTCGTTGATGCATGTGTCGAATCAAGTTATAATCATAGTATGAAAAGTTTGCCGGCCGTGATATTAGATATTATTCAATCCATTTCCAAACTGGGTTAAATTTAGTGAGTACAATCATATATTCTAATATACTACAAATAGACACACGAGCAGGACTCTGTTTGGATTCTGAGGTAATAGGGCTATTCAAAATTAGTTAAATTATTTTACTTTCGCTCACAATGTGAGGCTCACCAGTAGCATTATGTGTTTAAATTCCCATTGTTGTCCACTTAAGTTTATTGTCACATGCATCAGACAAACAGAGACAGGGAATTCGTGTTAGAGATGTTGATGGGAATCCAAGTAGTGAGACAGTTTTATTGTTTGTACTGTGACAGTCTTAAAAAATCAGTTCAATAATAAATTAAATCCAGGTAAATTTCAAGTTACCAAGTCCACATGTAAATGTATGTAGCCGGATAAAAGGTTATTATACTACTTAAAAGAGGTACAATGTCTAAATTTAAATTTACATGTTTTAATATTTACAAAGCTTTAAAGTACAGGGGGCAGTTAGGCAAAGTTGGGCAATGGCCGCCAACGTGACGGTAAATCAGTAATAAATAATTAAGGATGATAATCCTAATTTGACTCAGTGTAGTTTGTAGGGGAAGTGACGGTAGTCTGTAGCGTAACATATATGTAGTTTTGTAATATGTAGAGAAAAATCTTTCGATACGGATTTAATACACTTCTTGGAGGGAAATTAATTGAATATTTGTGTCTGTGTATTGCTTAACGATGGTGGTGGTGTGTTTGGTGTGTGTGTGTTAATGAGGGACGCTGTGGACACTAGAATAGAATACACAAGAGTGTTTGAATGATAATTAATCAAATGTGTTTAGCGTAAAATTTGGTCGTGCAGAGGACATTACACATTGGGAAAGAGGACTGGCGTGTGTTTGTACAGGTAGTGTGTGTGTGTGTGTCTGTAAAAGTGTAGTAGTAGAGATTGAGTGAGACAATGGACGGCAAAAGATTTTTTTGCTTTGTTCTTGTCATATTATAACATGGAGGGTATTTTGCAAAAATGCTTATACATGGTGTCTCATTCAAAACGCAACAAACCCCGGAGCTCGTACCGGAGTTGTGTTGCACTTTTTTTCCAAAAATCGAACTCCACCTGGTACAGCATTCGATTCTACTT
>WJFB01000393.1:0-66489 GCA_009870185.1 Pygmarrhopalites habei | reverse complement strand
TCCCCCCCCCCCCCCCCCCCCACACACACACACACACACACACACTTTACTGCATATGATGTAAACTTGAGACGGGAAAAAATAATGTGCTTAATGTTTAAATCTGTTTGACAAAAAAACCGGCTTTTTTCTTATGCAGGGAAGTTTTACGAGTTGGGAAATGGTTAGTGAAGGAGCGTGTTGACTTGATAAAAAGTTTCCCGTCCCTGACTTCCAAGTCCTCACCGGAAGCAACCCTTCTTTTAGGTGGAGCAAGTGGCAACGGAACGAGATTCTCGGGGTTAGAGCACAAGTTAGTCAGAGCGGAACAAGACTGGAAGAAAATGGAACAAAATCAGAGTCAGGGGAAAGAGGGCAAATTCCTCTCCTCCATAGCCAGGACAAAGAGCTTGGAAAATCTGAATGACCCGAACCTCCTTCTCCAGTCAGTCCCTTCAATTCTTTTATTTTCTTTTTAAAATAGTTTCTCTCCAAATTTTATACGCTGTGATTTCCTTACACGCTTCATAGAATTTTTTATAATACAGTGCTGAAAATTTTTTGATGGAAATTTTAAATTACGTGTGCAGAAAATATCGTCATTTTAAAAATGAACTTTTGAATGAAAGTCAATTTGCATAAATTTAAAATTATAGGCGTATTAAACTTTAATTTTTACACAGCTTTTATAATTTGCCCTTTTTACGATCCAATTGTATTCCACGTATCTCAGTCAGAGTCGCTAAAATTAAGTGGCAGCATGGGTAAAAGTTCCGTTTAAAGAAAGTTGTACATTTTCAGAAAACGTCTTGGAGACCTCGAATCCCGCTGTCGCACCAATTTCACTTCGAACGCTTACCTCAGTGGTTCCTCATCTTCAGACGAGAATTCAGGGAGTGACATGACAAGCAGTGAAGATGACCACCACTCTCGTCACAGACATCCCCTGACCTCAACTCCCCCATCCTCCTCTCAACCCTCCCACCTTCATCATCATCATGGAAGGCACCATTCGAGACAACCTGGACAAACAAAACAGTCAGTCAACAATTCATTTCAACGAAATAATTCAACGACCGCACCTTGGCTCCTTCCTCCGGACGACTCCCTCCTCTCTGCCCTCACTCCCATAGTCAGTCAAATGGATGTTTCTTCTACCAGCGTCGGAACTCCTGTCTCCTCTGTCTCCACTGTCATAAAAACAACCTCCTCATCCTCATCCTCCGTCATGATGGAAATGATTCCCAATTTAGATTTACTCCGCATCGCTCCGTCCTCCCCTTCTTCATCCACCTCCTCCCCCTCTGCAGCGAATAGCAGTTTACTCTCCAAACCGGGTAAATTATTTGTTGTCTCATTCCTCTCCATAAAGTGTGTATTATAAATATATAATAGAGAGGGAGAGGGGATGATAAAATATGTCATGCAATAAGCAGGCATGGATCTTTTCATAGGAGTGAGAGGCTGTCCATTTGACAAATTGTATTTTTTTGTCATTTTACAGGATTCGGGGGTGGTGGGACGGGTGGGAAGAATGAGTCCTCAGAGTACAGACTGAACGCTTCTCTCCTCCAACAGCAGCAGCAGTCACCCATGATGCAAGTTTATGAGGATCCAACTCCCGCCGCGGCTGTCCTCGAAGTCATAGAACCTCACCGGACGCCCACCAAGGTATATGAATATATTTTACATAAATTTTTTAAAAATTTATTACAATTTTCCCCCTATATCCGTACTACACTACACTACAGTGTAGTCGTAGTCAAATGGCCGTATGTTACTCCTACACATTTGTCTCCCACCTTGTTGTCTGCCTGAGTAATGTGCTTCTACAGCTGGAAGGGATGTATCCCTCATTCTGTAGTTTTGTGCTGTCTGCACAATTACAAAAGAATTTTGGATAATCAGCGTTCACAGTCAGATAGCCGCTTCCTGGATTTTGTGTGCGTGTGTGTCTCAATCTGCGTCAGATTGAGATGGTCATATTTTGAAAGATAGGGAAAGCGATGGGGGATGTGATGCAAATTGAAGTGTTGAAATGGCTTGTCATGTAGGATGATGGATTTGCCTGTGAAAGAAGAAAAGAGGAGGAGAAGGGAACGAACGTTTGAGTTTAATGAAGACATTTGCATGGGAAGAGATTAGGGCAAGGATTTTCACTCACTTTCTCTCTCTCCTGTCCTTTCACCGTCATTATGATATGATGAGGAGAGAAAGAGAAAAAATGAGGGTGAAGATGAAGAAGATGATGATGATGTGGAGGAAAATAAGTTTTAGCCCATAGCTATGAATTCCCTCCCCCCATATTTACTGTATTACCTTATATCAATCTATAAGTAGTATGTCTGTCTGTTTGTGCTTGGGCTATGAAGGAAGGGGGCGGATGTCGATGACGGCCGTACACATAACTAGAGTGCGTCCTTTTGGAACGAAATTCATGGACAGTCTCATTTGTATGGCTCGTTAAAGAAAATATTAAAGAGGGAGGGGGGAGGAGGAAGAAAATCGGCTTCAATTATCAAGAGAAAAGGAATAAGATCAAGAAAAACGGATTTCTCAGTGACTGGGCTGGAGTCCTCACTTCTCATTTTCATGGCCACATTCCAATCCCAGAAAAGGTGGTCAAAGTCTTTTGTCTTCATGACACACGCCCTCCTCTCTCTTAATGCTTTTTTGGAGAAAAAAAATCTTGAGGAATTCCTCCTCAGCCACAAAAAGGACAAGTGTGAGCAAGACAATTTTCACAATTCATCAGTCGGGGTATTCAAGGAAGAAATTAAGAAGGAAGAACAGAGCGAGAGAGTGAAAGTGAATACCACAAGAACCCTCAGTGTGGCGGCATTTTTTTTACCCCAGCCAGAAAATTTGCTGCTGCTTCTTCTGGACTATCTCCAGTTGTCGAGAGAGAGAACTAAAAGAGTCACTTGTGAAACAATGAGTCTTTGGAATCTCCACACATCTTTTTGCTACTGCCTTTTCTGTAAACTAGGAAGCTGGTGCCACACTCAAAAATTGAAAAGAAGGATGGTGCTTTGGAAAAGTAGGACAAGTGCCAAAAGATTTGAGGAAAGGAAAAAAGAAGAAGATGATAATACCAACTTCCACTCACACTCACATGATCACCACCTCTGTCCTCCTCCATGTCCATTAGCCCATCACAAAAGACGCCCGAGGTTTTCTTTCACTTATTAATTTTTTTTCTCCCTCCTCCTTTCTCTCTCTCTCTCTCTCTCTACATACATAGTATATAGCCATTTTACTTTCTCCCTATATATAATTACATTTCTCTCATCTCCATTGTCTCTCCGCTTTCTTTACTCTCTAAACTTGAGCTACCCCCAATGTTGTTGAAAGATTAATGGGAAGAAGAGAAACTCATTGAAATATCCTCCTTCATCCAAAAAATCCATATTTATAAACACCTCAAATTATTTTTTTGTTTGTTTTAATTTTCCAGGCTGTCTATTTCACTCCAGACTTGATCCGAGGGACACGTCACAAAGATGAGAAACCCAAAGTTCACTCATCCAGTCCGTCCACCTCTACCACCGCCGGATGTGACACACATCCGAATATGACTCCCATTTCTAAAACTCACTCAATGAGCAGCTGTACCCTAGAAAATATTTATGGGGAACTCAAGTCAACAACAACAAGTTCAAGATGTCCAGACTTTTCTCTCAGACCAAACTTTTCAAAATCCAACCAACAACAACATCAACAAACTGGGACTAACAGTAACAGCAGTAAAATCCCATGGACAACCCGAGGTTCAGACATGTTGAAAACAAAAATGTCCACATCTTGCATTAGTCCATCCACCATTCTAAATAATAATAATAATAATTCGGCAAACAATTCAATGTCAAATTCCCCACGCTCCTCCTCCCAGTCCACTTTCATCCTCGCCCCAGAACCCTTCAGTCTGGATGACGAGGACTTTGGTGATGATGATGAGGTTGTCCAAGCTGAAGGAACTAATACAAATGACTTGGGACACTCTTCAGCCTCTCCCACAGCTCAAACTTCTTGTGAACATCTTATCACCTCTTCTCCCTCCTCCTCCTCCGCCCCCCACAATGTTGGTGGTGGGGGTTCTTCTTCTTCCTCCCCCGTCAAGACAGTTCCATTCAACTTGACTCAAATGGGATATTCCCCAATCCTCGCTCCTCCACCGTCATCACTCAATTCTGAACTGTTTAACTGCACTGACTCATCATTCAATCAAGGAGGGGGAGGAGGAGAGGAGGAGGAGGGGAATTCTTCTACATCTACACCCATCCTCCTTCACCATCGCATTTCCTCCCCTCACCCAACTCAATCTCCTCTTGGCATTACGAATGTTCCACCAAATGATAGCGTGTCATCCGCCAATACTCCCGTAATGACTCGTTCTCTGTCATCCTCATCCCGTTCTTCCACAACTGTCCTATTTCCCGTTCAACTCCAACTCCACCACCACCAACAACATCAACATCACAAAATTCCTTGGTTGTCCACTGAACTCCTTGCAGCAGCCACATCAGCCGGGAACATTTCTTCTTCATCCACACGGTCACCACCCGGGAGTTGTTGTGGGGGTCGACTATCACCCTCACCATCCGAAACTTCGAGGACAGAGTCCGCTCTCGTCCCACCCTCTCACACCTCCCAAAATTCTGAGGTTTCTAAAACAGAGTCAGCATCCGAACAACAACAGGCAGAACAGTCTGGGGGTTACCCACATCTAGAACGTCTAGAAAGAATTGACATTGACAGCATGTTGGGTGATGAAGAGGGTGAACATGACGAAAATATTGATGTGGAGAATCCGGGTAATCATCCTGACTGTGATGGTCGTGAGGAGGGAGGAGGAGGGGAGACAGAGGAGGAGGGGAAAGGCAGCCTGACCAACAATTGTGATTACAATCCCACAGTTTATCATGCAGGGGATGGTCCCTCCTCATCCTCCATCCTTCTTCTTGTGGGGACAGAGTCAAATCATCAGTCCGGTCAGAGTAGTCAATGTCAACTGGAGATGGTTGGCAGTGGGAACCAGGAGCCACAGCAACATCAACAACAGCAGGCGGCCACCACCAACCAAGAATCATGTTCATCTTCGTCACGGTGCACGGCTCAACCGGTCCAGTCTGCACCTTGCAGCATCATTCGACCCAGAATCTCGACAGTCAAAACAATTCAACGAGCTAGCAAAGTAAATCAATATCCTTATCTCTATGTAATCTACCGTACGAGTTCATTTCTTAACCCCATGAGGGTCCCATTCCATCTTGTAGAGACAGGAAGTGTGGGTGGATATGGATTTATCCCTTCCCTGACGTGTCGAACATTTGACGTAGCCACAGTCACTCAGATAAAATTTTATTTAACTTCAAAACGGGATAATAGGTAGAAGTCTCGGTTTAAACCCAGTCGAAGGTACCCGCGTCCGGATATTGAATGAATCTTTGGCCTCACCAGTTCGAAATTGTGTTGGTACGGTAATACGCTTTCTTCTTCTTAAGGGCTCAGATGAGACTCGGGTAAAAGACAAAACACACAAAACTTGCAATAACAACAAGGGAGGCTGATATATTATGGTAGGGAAAGAGGGAGGAGGATCCGCAGTGCAATCCTTCGTTCTATTTTCCCAGTTCCAGTTTATAGGAGGGACGAGGAAAAATAGGAAAAAGTACTTGAGCTATCGAAGTATAGTAAAAATAGTTTGCTCAACTTGGATAACCAGAAAAGAGAGAGAGAGACAAAATAACAAACAATTCTTTCAGAGAGAGAGAAAGGGAGGAAAGACAAGACAAGAATTCGGGTGGACATAAAAGATTCTTGTTCTTCTCTTGTAGATGCCAGCTCAAATTCAAGGAGACTACGGAAAGTACTAAGCATTTTGTCTTCACATGTCCACTTACAACATTCAATTCCTTCCTCTTCTTCATTCTCCTCCTTCTCCTCCTGCAACACAAAAGTCCAGCTTCCTCACTCATGACATATGTATGTAGAGTTGTAGAGACTCGGATTTTTTTGATATCTTTCCTCAGTTGTCCTCATTCTCCTCTTCCCAATGAAAGGAACGAGGAAGCTGTCAGTCATTGACTTTCTTTCTCTTTCTCCCTCTAAACTTTTTTCAACTCAGGTAGCAACCCTATTGCTATTGCCTATTCTTGACTTTCCTTGAGATTTGATCAAGCGCTCTGTCCTTTTTAATTTTAAACTTGAAACGAGATTTTCATTCCACTGTAAAAACTTTGCCCTTGCCCGTAGAAGAGGAAGCTCATCAGGAAAAACTGCACTTGTTCTATATTTTTATTTATTTTTTGTATGTTTAGTGGGCTGGAACCCTAGAAAGAAAATTCTCTCCCTCTCTCTCTCCCTTTCTCTCCTGTCTCGAACGTGTTTCCAGTCTTTTGGGATGCAGTACAGCTCAAACAAACATTACAATTGTTTGACCTCCTCCCACCCTCTTTGTATTGTTGACACAAGATGGTGGTGGTGGGGTTTTGTTTGTACAACCGAATTTATATTGTCTTGCTATTAACCTGTCCCCCTTCTCTCCTCCTCTCCCTCCCTCTTGTCTTTGACTTGACTCTCACATTTCCTGCATCCCCTCTCCGAACTCACTCACACTGGAGGGAGAGTGGGAGTGAGAGACTTTCTCTCTATCCGTGTGTATAAAATATTTAGAATCAAATGGGGATGTGTTGTCATGGGCAAAATTAAATTCTTGCACGACTGACACATGCAAATAACGCCCCCGAAAGGAACTTCCCCCATCCTGACCGTACACAACTGAGCTAACGTCTCCCAGAATCCAAAACCTAAAAATAAAGGGGAAAGCCAGAGAGAAGTGAGAGAGAGTGTGTGTGTGTGGGATGACAGACGACAGGGGCAGTATGGAGACGTAATTTCAACCATTTTACAAGCTCCAACAAATAAAATGACAGACACTAGGCAATGCAGGCTCAACTCGCAACAAACAAATAAATTGTTCGGACTGCACGTTCACAATTTTATTAAAACAACCACTGTGTGTGTCTGGTGTCTGTGTCCATAGGGTTTTGATACAGAGGGACAGACTAGGTTTTTACTACAATTTGATGTATCAGCAGAGAAAAAGAAAAGTTGCAAACACAATTGCAGTGGTGTGGTTCGAATCACGGCGCCGGTTATTGACCCTAAATGTTTTCATTTTAATTTAATTAGAAAAAACTTAGCCGAGGATTTTTTTCAAATTTAATTTACTTTCGTCGACAACCACAGTAGTTGCTACGTATCAGAAAGTAAAGACAACGTAGGTACAAATAATTGTGGGATTTATATTATGATTTTGTTCCTCTCCAGACTGCTCGCGGCCCACCGAAACCCTGGTACGAGATTGATGGTTCGGATGATGAAGAACATTTACTCCGAATTGCTCGAAACAGTCGATCATTTTGTCTCTCCTCCTCTCCCTCCGTTCCTCCTGTATCCAAATTCGCACCGCCATCCGGCCACAATGACAATCCCATCAACAATGAGGACATTTCGGATGAGACTGAGCTCAAGGATATCCCTGACTCCCCACCCCCACCACCCCCCACCAGCTGCCCCCCTCGACATAATTCACCAGATTTTGTCTGAATAAAAATATTCTCCCTCTCCCTCTCTTTATTCCTCTTTCATACTCCAGATAAAGTTAATTCCCCATCCATCCCATGTTTTTTCCATTTCTCTTCCTTTCCCTTCCCTTCCCGTCCCATACAATAAAATAGACAGCCTCAAAAACTTAGTCAAGAGGAAATGCTGAGAGAGACGACAAACACAAACACACACAACCAAAGTCAGACACAAATACATATAAATACAAGTATTAAATGTACATGCAGCCTTTGGAGTGAAAGCTTTTTCGCCGCTCCTCGGCTTCAGCTTAGGTACCTTTGGCTACATTTTTGTCTTCATGAAACACACACATTTCTCTTGTTGCAGCCAAGGCAGAATCAAAAAGAGAGACAGAGAGAGAGAGGAGAGAGATGGACAGACAGAAGAAATAGAGAACTAAAAGGTTATGGTCTATAAATCCTAGAGAAACGTTTCATCTAATTCTTTTCAATGCCTCCTCTATCCTCCTCCTCCACACTCTTTTCTCTGCTTTCTCTCTCTCTCACTCTCTCTGAAATTTTGTCTACACACACATAGTATTGCATTTAAGCAGTATGACTTTCTCTTTCTCTCAAACAGTAACTTCTCAACAAGCTATAAACCTCAATCAACCTTTTGTTCCTCAGCTCCCTTCGCCAATTCTACTTTGTCCCTCCCGCCTCCTTCCCCTTCCAACAAACATTCTCCACTCAACACAACCCCCAAAAACCATGGACCTTCTCCCAGTCAATCATGACAAGGTCAGTAAAATCCTCCATTGCTCCCCATATCAGACGGAAAAATCACCACCGAAGACCACCAATCAATCAATAATCACGCATTCAGTCTGTGTCTCCGTCTGCGTGTGTTTGAGTGGGAAGAAACTTGAATCCTGATTTTGTCTTTTTTGGAGTACCCTCTCACCCACATTTATGACGATCCTATTTTTGGTCCACTCTCAAAATCAAGTAGTCTGTGCTTCCGGGAGAAAGTAGAGGGACAATCTTAATTTAACGATGTCACAAATGAATCTGTTCCTCTTTGATTGTTCCCCATTACAAGAAAAAAAGCCTTATTTTGCGACTTCGAGGAGTCTGGAGAGAAATTTACACGTAGTAGTTTAGTGAATATTGTTTTTTTTCTATTTTTGACAATTGTTATATATTACAAATCATATATTTATTTAACTTATTATATCCACAGTACAAAGCCATTAAGTTTACCAACTAATTTTAACTGTGGCCAACGATTCAAAATATAAACTACAATATATAATAAAAACGAGACGAGTGTGAAATAAAAAAAAGAATAAATAGATGCCATACACAATAATAAGAAAAAGTAAATTGGAAATTGGGTTCATTTTTTTCAATTTTGATTCTCACCCCCACCGCCCACTCTTCATAAAATTTTTGTATAAAAGGCATCATCTTTTTTTGTCTGATTTACTTGTCTTTTAACTCAGTTCAGAAGATACACCTGAAAAAATTTGGTTGTGAAGATTTCATTTGTTTTCCTCAAATTTCGTAAGTTTTCCTGCAGGAGAAAGTGAAAGTAAATACTTTGAAAAAAAGCATTAAGCATTAGATTTTTTTGCTTATTTATTGTCTAGACTGGTTGTGCGTGATTGAGGAGTAGAGGGATTGATTGTAGTTTGAGGGATCGTGTTGTTGTCGAAGAAACAACAACAACATTACAATTCAATCCAGGAGCATTAACATTTGTTTCCATTAGTCCCAACAGCAGGAGTAGAAGAGGAGGAGGAAGAATAAAAAGACGAGAGAAGGATGAATCGATGGATTCTTCTCCAGTTCTGCAGCCTCACGCTCCTTCTCCTTCTCCCACATTTCTTGTCCGTGGAGGGCTCAGGAGAGATACGCCAAAGATCGGATGGCTGTGGTCGAAATCCTTTAATTGCACTCGCTACAGTCTTTGGTAATTTCTTACTACGTCCTAAAGTACTTTAGATCTACTCTCGTTACACACACTACATACAAATGTCGGGATATGTACAAAAGCTTAATAATTCAAAATTTCCTACACACCCACACACTCCAATTTCCAATCTTTGTCTATATCTCCCCCCGTATATAAATTGTATGTGTTATTATCATCATTCTCATCATTTACTTTCACTCGCTTTTCCCTCCTCTATTCCAGAAAACAATCCAAGGATGGGGAAAAGTCTTATGATAACATTACATTTAATGCAACCCCATACATTCACATACAACTAAATATGGCACAGAGTGCATGTGTACACACACACAGAAGAGAGGGTGAGAGAGAGAGAGATCAAGCAATTCTTGCTCATCATCTCGAATATCTGGACAAACATCCATTTATTTGTTCAATGTCTCGGTCTATCAAAGTTTCTCGTAAAGTACAGTAGACTCAACACACACACACACACACACAGGAAGCGGCCTCTTTATTACAGACTCATATCATTTTGCTCGGTCAATTCCACAGTATATTCCGTATGTTCATGAGAACGTGTGTGTGTGAGGGTGGATGGGGACGTCCAAAAGAAATAAAGCAAAAACCCACAACAGGAGAAAAAAATAAAATAAAAGCAAATGAAAAATTCTGATAGTTGATCCACTAGATTTAGATTAGTAAGGATAAGTTTCACATTCAAGAGCTCTTTCTGTGTTTGTGTGTGTGTGAGAGAGAGAGAGAAAGCATTCCAGGAGAGTACATTTTGTACATAGTAAATAGCCATGATCTGATAAAAAGAAGAAATACACTTGTGTGTATGTTTTTGTGACCGGGGTGAGTGTACAGTTAACTGTGGGTCCATAAAACCATATAAAATCCCCCGTTTGCCACTGCCGCTTCTGGAGGGGAATTGGCATGCAATGTAATACTCATTTCACGGTCTGTGAGATTGTTTTTGAGAGAGAAAAAAAAGAAATGAGTGTTTCCGTAGTCAAGTGACTTGAGCCCTCCATTTACATTACATCCCTTCAAATGGACGATTTTTAGAATGACTCTACTATTGTTCTCTCTCTCCACATAAACACACACACACAACTACAGCAGTGGATTTAAAATCTACAAGCATATGCTTTAAACATCCAAACAAGGAGCAAAGGGTAAGGGGGAAAGCAAAGAGTAGACAGAGAGGGACGAATGTTTACATAAAATTTGAGGGCGTAAATAAATGAAATAAAATTTATGTCTGCTTTGCAGCTTGGACGCTGACGGACTAAATTTTAGTTTTAGTATATTTCATTGTGTGAGGAAACGGGCTATAAAATACAAGAAAGGGAAAGTGTATGAGAGAGAGAGAGAGAAAGAGAGGACCAAGTCAAAAGGGTGTAGATAGAACGATATGATTTAACATGGATAAATTACCTATAAACTCCACTCTCCACTGCACTGGACTCTCTCTCTTACTTTCTCTCCATTGCTTTCTCCACTTGTTTAGAGTCAGGATGAGAGATAGGGACAAGTGTTTGTTGTGAGTGTCTGTACTGCTAAATACAGAATGAATAATCATAGTCACAAATCAGCCATCTTGTAGAACAGAGGATAGTAGTGTGTGGTGTGTCTCATGTGTGTGTGTGTTTATATGTCCTCTGTTTTGTACACATAAAATAGGTTCTGGGACTTTGAATCTGAACGACGTGCTGCGAGCTGTGAAAGCGGATCCCGATGTCTGGTCCGAGATGCAAGTTCTCCTTCGACGCTATGATGACTGTATTCGAGCTGGAGATGGGCTTCATTTCAAACGGAGTAGCGGCCTCGGTTTCCTCTTCCCTCCAACTTCTCCGCCGAGTATAATAATTTTAAAAACAAAAATATTATTTATTTTTCTACATTATCTCTATCTCTTCCTATTTTGTGTGTAGTCTCCCCGTCCCTGCTTCCCCCTTTTCTCTCTAGTTAACTTTTTTTGTGTAAAGAAAGTCTGTTGCTATTGGTGGCCTTAGGTACTTCATTTTTTCCACCAATTTTTCCTTTCCCTTTTTTCTGCGTCTGGATTATTCAAAAACTATGATGAAATTCCTTCATATTTTTTACCCTCCGCTTTTTTCTCTCCACAGATTCCTTCATGCAACTGCAGTCTGCCTATGACGGCATTTAGAGGAGAAGGAGGGAATGCGACAGGATGGCACATGGGATAATTTGGGACAAAATGAGACGGTTCACAAAATGTGAGGTCTGCAGTACAAAATACGAGAAGGAAAATTAACTTGGACGTAGACAGTATTATATAGCGTAGGGACTTGAATGTCATTTAGATCACACACATTATACAATATTACAGTGTACTACTTTACTCGTTGTGTATTAAAATGAAATTTGTGATGAACAAATGTAACTTTTACCCTATTCTCACTAAAAGATGCAGGAGGAGACGCGAGACTAAAATATTCTTTTTCACTCCGTTCATCCATTATGCTCAAACCCATTTATTTTAAGGTGAACTTTTGCATAAAATGAAGAAGGGGAGAGAAAATCTCAATCACATCATCTTCATCTTCGAGTATTCTTCTTTTTTTGAAGTACACTCATTATATTAACAAAGGACACACCACACCCTCTTGGAATCATTAAGTGCCGCGCGGGTGAGGATCCTTCTCAAAGTCTCATCAACCCCATTTTCCAATCAACACACTCAAACCACGCTCTCATCCCACATTCATTATTTTGCATCATGATACCACTACCGCAAAGGCCGTTCCTACAAGCCTCCAAAGAATATTTGCAAAGACTGGGTCTGTGCAAATCTGTGATAATTTTAATACTAAAACTTATGACAGTGTCATCTGATATGAATAAAAAAGTAGGAGTTTAAAATTTTAGAAAATTTTTTTCTACTTATCCCCGGATTCAAATTGTGAGGTTACGGTATCCATCTCCATTTTTGTACTAAAGCATATCCTTCGAAAGTGTTGGCTTATGGGAAGTACTTGAGTCCGAGTGCTCTACCCTCTTCTATATAACACAACATAACATTACAGGACAGTAGCATTAAGAATCAGGGGTTGTGATCAGCCACACACAAATTTTGATGTGGCTATAGAACTGATAAGGGAGCGAGGATGAAGAGGCTCTTGACTAATGTTGGTCTTTTGACTAATGTTGGTCTTTTCCTCTTGAAAATGTAAATACACAATTTTAATCTGAGCTAAATAGTTTATTTCATTTTAATACTCAAAAGTGCATCAGAATATATGAGAGATAGAGAATGTTAATATTTTCCAATGTTTTACCAAGTCTTTTTCCTCTTGGGGTGAAAAGTAGCCTTGTCGTCGCCTTGGTTGGTCTCACAAGGGGAAAGTCCAAAGATCCTTGTCTTCAATTACAAAAAGACTGGAGCTAAACTCTCTGTCTCCTTTTCGCATTTAATAATTTTACAAAGGTCTCTCCATTTCCCACTTCCCACCAATCAGCTCATAATTCCAGCATTAGTCATTTTACATCTCCGTTGATCATCTCCTTCTCAACTTTCTAATGGCAACCAACCAATTATCTAGCTAAATGAGACTTTCTTGTCTCTCTCTCTATTCCCCCTCCCCATTCTTCTTATATACGTACGCATTATGAGGAAATATTAGGCCGAATCTTGTCCACGTATTATTGTGTACAGTGGGAAAATGTTCACTCCCAGAGGAAATTACAAGTTTAAATGGTGGCCGTGCTTCTCTCTACAATAAAAACAGTTTTACTCCGCTTTGAAAGTTTGTGGTACAAACAGACAGAGAAACAGAGAAACAGAGAAACCCACAGTCAGGCACAGGAAAGTCTAAGAGAGAAATTCCGTGTAGGCAATTGCATATATAGATCATTCATGGGTAGGAACAAGTTCAAGTCTTGGAAAAAAACGAAGAGATAGAGAGGTGGAGAGAGAAAGAAGGGGAAGAATGAAATGTATGGTGGAATTTTGAAATGCATGCTGAGTGAATTATATGGACAGCTTTTTTTTACAAGGCACGACGAAGCCCAGACTTATATCATATGAGAGAGAGAGAATTCTGGTTAAGTGGCAGATTCTCCATTGTGTGTCTATAGACTGGAGAAAGGAAGGAGAAAGGGGAGGTGAAAGGGAAGGGAGAGAAGAAAAAATGAGAAGAAGCTGCCTCGATTCTCCCTCCCCTCCTTCTGCTTTCACTTTTTGCTTTGCATGTGAAGAGACCATATAGTCGAGGTAGGGAATAAGAAAATAATTTTTACACATTTCCTCGTAACGCATTCAACGACCGAGAGAGAATTGTGTGTGTGTGTGTGTGTCGACACTCACTTTCTCATGGCACATGAGAGAGAGAGAGAGAGAGAGAGAAAGTCCATTGACATCCTTTTCATAAAGGTAAAAAATTCCATGCATTCATCCCATTCTCCCAAAACCAAGAGAAAGAGAGAGAGAGAAAGCTGCATTAAATGGACTATGCAAATTATATAATATGACATGTGAAGGAGGGAAAGCATTGAGGGAGGGAGAGAAGGACAAAAAATTTCACGTCAAATTCCACTGTACAAATAAGCGTGTACAAATTGTATAGAAATTTGTGCGTGTTTTTACAGCATCAAGATTATACAAGTTTTTTCTTCCTTCTGTTACTTGTACAGTCCTCTCCCCCCTCCCTCCCTTCACGCACACAAGGAAAATTCACAAGGCAAATAAAGGATTGACTTATGTGTGTGTGGAGAGAGAGGGAGAGAGAGAGGTTTTGTTGATTGTGGTTTGTGGACAATCCCCAATTGTGGTGAGTAGCAGGTGAGACACACACACCAGACAAACGCCATTGGAACATGCATTAATGTGAGGGAGACAGACGTAAATGTAAGTAAGGAAATGAGCAACCACCCGTACCGAAATGAAACGGACTCGCTCTGATTTCTCATCGATTTTTACCCTTGCATCCATTCCCTCCACGATAAGCCAGAAACATTCCCCTCCTCTCTCTCTCTCCTGCCTTTGTGTTTTCAGATGAAGGAGTGAAGGAATACGTGCATTTGTTCCATGTGTATTACATTAAGAACTTGGAAGGAGGACACACTCGTAATTTTATAGGTATGGCGGAAAGAAGTGTGTGTGCCTTCCTTTTGAAGAAAATGGAGAGAGAGATGGAGAAAGCGGAGAAAGAGAAGGAGGAGAGGGGGAATGAGGAGATCATTTCGGTGATGGAAATAGAAAAGAGCAGAGGAGTGCACGGAGTGCACGGAGTGCAGTGGGACGTGAGTCGTTTGCTTTTGCATCGCTTTCATTGAAATTAAGCACATCCTTGTGTGTCACTTTCAATTATTTTAATTGTTGTTCACTTTGATGAATTGGGGATTTGGGATAAAGAGAAAGTACACACATACACACACACACACACGCACAGCGTACACGCCTATACGTGTAGAACTGTAGACACACACACATTGTGCAGTAGAATGGAATGGAGTAGATTGGAATGTAGATTTTCACGAGGCAAAAACTTTTATTTAGATAACGTTTATTTACATTTAATCATTCTCCCTCTCATCTGATTCACTTGAGGATGAGCTTAACACTTGGCGGTGTACTCCCTTTTAACCCGCCATATAATATATGTTACTCACGCGCGCGTATGAACAACACACACTTTTCTATCCCGCTGCCTCTCCCCATAATTGATCAACTTGTGTTTACACTAGGATTATAAGGAAATAATATATTATGTCCTCCTTTTTTCTGATTAATTCCAAAGGCCCAAAGTCACATACACGTATACACACACCCTTGGCCCTCACTTGTGTGGATACAAATGGGTCTAATTCAATAGCCCTTCCTCTCAATGACTGACTTTCGAAGTTCCCCATTCAGAATGAGTTTGGATTAAAATTTTTAAAAAATTCTATTTCCGTCCACAGTCTTTTCCCCATTTCCACGTCCCAACTTTCTCCTCAAAAAAAGACTCCACATAAAATGAGAAGGAGAGAGAGAGAGGGAGAGACGGTGGACATGTTAATGTTTAATAAATTTTAATTTATATGTCTGCAGTCTGCATTTTTTGCATTCCCTGTCTTTCTCATTGTGGTACGTCAAGTGTAATCATTGCAATACTGCTATGTACATATTATAAAGGATTATTATACGGAGAAAGCGGGTAAAGAAAGTTTTTTTTCGTAGGTCCTTTTTCATCCGTGCAAAAAGGGAAATGATGAAGGCACGTCTTCACATGGAGGGAAAGAAGGCAGGGAGAAAATTCCATAAAATTTTTTGCCATGTGTGTGTGTTTGGAGGGAGTATGATGATGAAGGGCATTTCATCTGGGCATTCAATATTCATGAGCTTTCATACCTTTATTAATAGACTATACGAGTCGTTTAGGAGGACAAGGAAATAAACTTGAGAACCTCTTTCCTACCTGTACTTCCATCCACCATATTCAACCATATGGGAAGGTGTAGAGTGAAAGTGGATGAGAAAGGGAAAGTTGCCCTCTCTAGAGGAGGAGGAGTGGAAGAAAGGGCAGATTAAAATTTAAACAGTCTTTTCTCATGAATGAAGGAGAAGACGCGGGACAGACTGGGAGGCCCGAAACTTATGGAATATCAATGACAGAAAAAGAAAAAAATCTTTCCATCTCTCACTTTCCAGCCTCTACTCACCATTTCCCTTTAATTCAGTCCTCCAACTTTTTTAAATGTTAGCTTTAGATTTTTAATTGGAAATGTTGAGATCATAAATCTAACTTGGACTCCATTAAATCCACAATGGATTTTTTATAACGAAAGACAGAAATGACAAGATATGGGAAGAGGAGGAGAGGGAGGTGTAAAAAATTGGACAAATGTGAAGTTGGAAGATGACAAAGTGAGAAAAATGTTGGTAAAATTTGATTTTCGATATAATACAATATTTTTTGATGGAAGGAGGACAGATTCTATGGACAGCCCCTCAGGATTTCAACTGGGTACGAAGCGATATTTGTGTGGAGGAAATAAGCTGAAAGCGAAAATCCTTGTAAGAAATGTGTGTACAAAATAGATAATATACATACACACAATGCACATTTTGTACTGGGCAAATGATGATTTAGTGGTAAATCAATGGAACAAGGCATGTTGGAAAGAGGGGACGAGACACGTAAAGTAAAGATTGAAACCGACACGCTTTGCATGTGTGGAACATATGGGGAAAACCCAGACTGAGAGAGAAAGAGAGAGAGGGAGAAAGTGTGAGAGAGAGAGACATGGTACGATATGCCACGATAGACAGAGAGTGGAGAGAGAGAGTCAATGTTGTCATGAGGCTGGGAGGAGATAAATTGATGAGCTAGATTCTTCAAAGCGGAGCGTCTTTGGAACATTATTCTTGGAATTTGTGGCCTCTCTCTCTCTCCCTTTTGAGGTGATCCATGAATTCCTAAAGGTAAAACTTCATTCCCTCAAGAACAGCAACACTTTGATGACCCTCTAAATTACTTCCAACTTTCCACCAGAAAATATTATGGAGAGAATCCAGCATACTAAATTAACACGAACACTTATCAATGACCAACATTTAATGCAATCCAGTCTAAATTGTTGTCATACTCGGAAACCCTCATTTTTATTTCATGCCTTAAAAGCTACTTTTAATATATAGAGAAGATTGTTTTGATTATAAAATAAACTCAAAGTATTTTCCATATTAAGTTGGTCCTCCATCTTGACATAATTAAATGTCAAGTTGGGTCAAATTATTAAATTACACGTTGAGCTCCAGACACCAGATTTTCACAGGAACCTACTAGTAGAGATGTCATAAAATTTTAGTAGTCTACTTTTTTTGGTGTCCAAATGATTTCCCGCAAAACTTTTTTAATGTCAATTTTGAGGTCAGTTGGCAAAAAAAACGGAAGAGGATATTGAAAACCGTGGAAACCAACGGATGGACATTATTGTAGTCGCAATCTGGATTTCCACTTATACTTATACTTACAGTAGAGAACACCTAAATTGAAAAATCCTTTTCTCTACTTTCTCCAACTTTTTTTCAGTCTCCCTGTCACTTTCTCCCACTGATATAGGGAAGCAATAAGGATGAAACTGGGAAAAGACAATCGTTTCAAGTTGACTAGGTTACATGGAGGGCTAGGTGTTGGGGAAAGTTGAACAACTGTTTTAAAGACTTGTGCTTTCTTCCTTGGGAGGGTGTCTATATCAATTATGATATACCATAACCCACTCTTCTCGTATTCTTGTGCTTTTATGTAAAACCCCAGGAGCAGGAGTGTATGTTTTCAAAATGTGAATAGTCAATCTGTACTACGGATTCCGTAGGCTAAGTCAAGTCAAGCCAGGCTTCAGTTCCCTCTCACTTTCTCTGGTGTGGCCCACAGTATTAGAAAATAATCTGATGAGTACCTATGTTATGCTCAGTAAAGCAAAGCATAGCACATGCTGTGTCTGTTTTCACTCGCTCTTCTCTCCCCGCTTGTCTGTATAATAGACAAACTCGGCGCATACATAGCAAGAGAGCCAAGGCGGAGTTAGAGAGAACGTGGACCAAAATCTATACGTTTTTTTTTCTCTCTAAAAAACTCCACACAAACAAAAACTCTTACTCTGTGTCTCTCACTCCCATTCTCTTCTCCTCGTACACAGGCACACATACACACAAGGAAAAAACACCAGCCAATTACCCTCTGCCAAGTTTTATCCTAAATAAACTCTCGAATTTGCCTTCTTGCCTCTTTCTCCTCACTTTTCTTTGGATACACTCTTCTTTTGCTGCTGGTACTAATACTGGTGCTTTCACCCACTTCCTCTCTTCACCCCCATCGTCAGTGCAGTGTAATGTGTTAAGTGTGACCCCCTTCTTTCACTCTATTTTTCTTCCCCATTTTTTTGTGTCTCTCTCAAAATGTGCCATAATCATCTTAGTACAGGGTCACAGTGAAACAACATCCACTGCATTGTGTACAAGAGAGAGAGGGAAAGAGAGGGGAAAGCAACGGACGTTCTTCTTTATTTGACGATCCCCTTCCCGCGATCAGCGTAAGGACTTTCTCTCTTTCCTCCACATTTCCATTTTTCTCCCCGAGCAACACATACACTATGCAGTGGAGTCTACTCTGCTCTGTGCCAGTGTAGAAAGTGGAGAGTGGAAAGCACACCAGTCGAGGCAACACAACACGACCATACCGACTACCCCTACCCTACACCGCTGCTCCCGCCGCCACCGCCAAACAGCAAATATACAAGAAAAGTTGGGATTCCACTTAGCTCAAAAGCACAGAGTCTGGTGTGCTGGACGGTTGTGTGTGAGTGTGTGTTCAGGAGCAAGCAGTGTGTAGGTTGAGAGAATATAAGGCTAGTGCAGTTTGGGAAGTTAAAAAAAGAAAAAGTAAAAGCACTGGCCCAATTGTGTCCCTTGACTCTTCCTTCTTCTCGTTCTTATTACTCAGTTTTTGCCCTTTTCCCTTTTTCTCTCTCTCTTTCTATTTGAGGAGAAAGTTTTTTGGGGTGTCCACACAACAAGGGATTGTAGGCAAATTCCTTCATACTACTATTACTTTTCACCAGGGATCTACCCTAGACTTTCTCCTTCTTCTTTTTCTGTTTCTATTTCACTCTACCCAAAGTCCGAGACGACGGAGTGAGTGTGTGGGTAGATACAAGAGGAGTGAAAGTATTAGTATCCTAAAATTTTCAACAGTCTGTCCCCTTCTCTTTCTCTCTCACTTTCTCCTTGAACAAGTTAAAGCAGTTGTACTTTACTCAACTACTTTCTATTTACTGCTTTCCGGTTATTCCTTCTAATTTTGCTCGGAGCTCTCCGACTTTTCTCATCCTCGCCCAGTCTCTTCTGAGCCTCTCGTTTCATCATCGTCCTTGTAAACGGACCCACAAAATCCTTTTTGACTGGGTTGTTTCTGGTTTTCTCAACACATTCCTCCCCTCTTCTCACTCCTGACTTGTTATATCAAAATTAATCTCAACTCTCCGTCTCTTCGCAACGTTAATTCATCATTTCCTCTGCAAACAAATCTTTTGCCAACACTCTACACTTTCTCCTTCTCTCTATTCCAGTGAATATTGTGCTCAGAGCAATGAAAACAGTTCCCCTTCGTGTGTGGGTCTGTCTTTCCCCTCTTCTTTCCTGTCATCATCATCGCCATATTTCACAGCAAGTTTTTAAAAATAAAATTTCAATGAGGATTCCCCTTCATTTCATCCCCCACTCTCTCTTTCTCCTTGAAGAACAACAAGTGACAATGATAAGGAAAAATTAAATTTTTTTCTCGAAATTTATTAAACTATTTAGATTGTTTCTTTCCGTTTGTCGTCCAAATTCCTTCTCTCCGCTCCAATCGTACACTTTCACCAAATCAGACTCTATTTCTTGGAGAAATTTCCCTCATTAAAAAATCTTGTCATTTTGTGTCTTTCCATTTTCGAGTGAATTTTCCCTCTTTCCAATACTTTCTCCATTCTGGTGAAAGGGAAATTAAAGAATTCTCATTTGAGTGTGAGGAGTCCACTAAATTTTTTTTTGACGACAAAATTTAATTTTGAAGATATCACAAATCAAAAGGATTAACTTTCGTGATAACCACCCTCATCAGTAGAATCATCCCACTCTACAGTACAGAAAGGAGAGTAGAGAAAGAGATGAGATATGTGAAAGTTGGGATTTGGTCAGGATGAGCCTTGTGTCGCCGGTTCAGAGTCTGACTCGACGTGTTTGTGCTGGTGTTGTTCCTACCAGTGTTTGGGGAAAGCATGAAGAGTAGTGGAGATTGTGATTTTTGGATATAAAAATATAAAATGGTTCGTCGTGTATTGTGGTTGTTGTGAGCTCTTCCGTCGTCGTCGTCTGTAGTCCTTGTTATTGTTGCGCCGCTCCTGCTGTTCTGTCCTTGTACATCGTCCACTGTCCGTGAGTTGAAATATGCGGGAGAGTGGGGAAGATAATGAAAGAGATTCGTGAAAGTGCCAGTCGTTCACAGGGCCACCGGTACTCGCTTGATTCAAGCAAGAGGAGACAAGGGGAGGAGGAGGAAGAGGAGAAGGGAGAAGAGAAGAAGAGGAGACGACCGACCACCATCATCAACACAATAATCACTACAAGAGCACTTTCACCCATTTCATCAAATTCACATTTCGTTTGGTAAGTCAACCCTCCCTCTGTGCCTGTCTCTCCCATTTCACCCTCACCATAATCATCCCAACAAATCCTGGACCAAGAGTCCTCCGCTCTAATCAAATTGACCCACACAACTCTCAAGTATGTGTGTGGGTGTCTTGAGAGTCTCTTTCCTCATCTTCCCTCTCTCCACACTTTTTCATGTTCCATCTGTGTCTGGTTGGGTTTTCCCAATTTTTTCGGACAATCAGAGGAAAATTCATTTTAAATCCCTAGAGAAGGTGACGAAGGAGTTGTTCTCATAGGAAAAGAAGCGTGGATTTTCCCTCCTTTCCTTTCTCCCTCTCTTCTCTGTGGGTCTCTTCGTCCTCCATCGGCCTTTCTTCCATCTAGTCGAGTATAATGGAGCACATGCATGTTCCCACCATCACACAAAAGCCCAGCCCCACCGAATACAATGCTTTGCTTTGTAGTTGCATGTCAAATCCATATATTCTGTATTTCTTTTGCAACCCGGGTTTTTAAGCAAAAACTCAAACTACGCTGTACATTGTCCTGTGCGAGTGTGTGTAGGCTGTGTGTGTGTGTGTACAGTCAAGGGTCCTGGGTGCTCCTTCCACTACATTACGTGTCCACCGGCCAACGCTTTCTTTCCCATTTCCCACCCTATTTTTAATATCTCGATGCATTCCATGTCCAGCGTTTCCTTTTTCCCTCTCTTTCGTCCTCCTCCTCTCCTTCCTTCCTTCTTCTCCCACACCAAAAAAATGTGGATTTGTACAGAGCCCCAATTCTTTCACTATTCTCCATCCTACAACACCCATGTTTTTGGCCGTACATGTGTCCCGCTTTTAGCCTATTTTCCCCATCTCCTTTCTCCATTTCCCCCTTTCCCTTTCCTTGTAACAGTCTGACGTTGATGAAGAAAGCTTGTACTTTTAAAAGCAGCTCCTTGTAGTCAAGACAAAATCCATTAAATATTGATTCCTTCTCTCGAATTTACATACATTTACATGTTTCGTCCTCCTCCTCCCCCACACCCATTCCTCTCTTCATCTCTCATCTGATTGTGATTGTGAGGGTGAGGGGGAGTGAGACACAAAAAAACATATCCACATTTTGATGAGAATGACACAGAAAAGATTTTCTCATTCTTTTTCACACACACACACACACATTTCAACATGATGTCATGTCAAGCTCAATTTATTGTTTCTCTCTTTTCAGACAAGAAAGGATGCCTAAATTCTCGGCTTGTCTCACCACGCTCTACATCATTGTCTTCATTGCAGGTGAGAAACGTTCTTTCACCTCATTTAATATTCGTCAAATTTATAATCCAAAAGCTTCATACTTTTCAAGAAAAAAAAAGCACAACCGATGCTTGGAGGAGGGGGATGACCCTTTAAAAATGATTGTCTACATATTGTATTTACATACAAAGACGTATTATTATAATTCTGAGAAAATCCTTCTCCACGACTCTATGCTTACCCTTCCTCCTATTTACGTGGGGATTTGAAAGTTCCTGTTTTCTCTCTCTCGCTTTCTCTTTCTCTTGTACGTTTGGGAGGAATGGGAATGAAGATGGATGTGCCCCTGCATCTGATATCTGCCACTACTAAATAATTCCAGGTGTCTCTTAGTTTTTTCCCTTGACTCCGACTCTGTGTGTGCGTGTGTGGAGGAAAAAAGGGGGAAAGAGTTAACATTTAGCAAACTTATTGAACAACCTGCTGCTGCTGCACCAAAGCACTTATAAGGATCTCTCATTTCATATGAGAGAGAGACTGTAGTGCCATGAAGTTCCCTACATTAGCTAAAGCGAAAAGTCTAAGCTGATTCTCTCCCTCTCTCGTTTTGCTTAAGCCTCTTTTGAGATTCTTTTTTTCTGTTCATGGATTCCATAATAAAAATTCCACTGTTTCTACCAACTCCAAGTGGAACTGACATTTAATGACAGTCCCCATCCTTTTTTTCTATTTTGCTCTCAATTCCATTCAAACTCCACTTTCACTGAGTGTAGAGAGAAAGTCAGGCTTCCTGCTGCCTCGACTTCAAATTTTGTCAAAAACTGCTGCAATTAACTATGTATGTGTACAGTACAGAGACATGGCATTTTCATGTATTGACAAGAGCAAAAATAATTAGATCTAGTCTTACAAACACATACACTACTCGAGAGGGAGTATTGTTTCCCTTAATTGCAAATTCTACTTATCCCCTGGTCATCAAATGCATGTGTCAAATACAGAAGAATTCGTCCATTCAAAATATATTGAAAGAAAACTTTTAAGAATGTAAATAGTTTCGTCGTTCAAGAAAACTAATTCAATTTTATCTCCACTCCGCGTTAACTATTCTCTCCCTTCTTTTCTGTAATTCCATTAAATTATTTATGGAAAATCAACAATACGTCAAAATCTGGATTGTGTCTATTGACATTTTACAAAATGGCATTGTTCGTCTGATTCTATGAATACACTACACTGTACGTGTGCATGTACGTCAACAAATAATTTCCTTTGAATTCTTGAGGATGAACTGGAATATAATTTAGATGTAATTCAAGTAGTGGGTTCTCATTAAAATGAAGAACAATGCATTTCCTTGTCACATGTCAGTCTCCATTTTCATCGCAGGAGGGAAAGTGGAGAGAAGAGGAGGAGGGGGAGGAAAATTTTCTCTATTTACAATCAATTTGTCAAAATTTTCCTGCAGCCAAACTCAAATGTTTCACACTGTAGTAATGGTCTACCTCTACTACTTTTGTTACCGTAAGAGTTCTTTTGTGACCCCCTACTGTGAATTTCCCACCCCTTCAAAAATAAGTGATATCTCAATCAGTAAAAAAAATTTCTTCCATGCTTGAATAATTCTATTGGACAAAATGAATTCCACTTTTTAATTTAAGATTTCATTCGATGGAGAAACTTCAAGTGACTTATCACTGCCGAACGTCTGTTTTTCGACTATAGATTCAGAGGACTCAGTCCAGGTGAAAATTAAATTCAATCACGTGCCACAAACCACCGAGAATAATTCGAGTGCTTTGAATACGCTCCATCTCGTCCAGTGACAAAGGAAAGTGGACACACACACGCAATAGGGATGGACTGGAGAGGTTTTAGAAAGGATGGGACGTCTCAACAGGAGCATATTGAATTCTACAGGTGCCGACCAATGAAATTACCTCCCTTCTCGCACCCGTCTGCTCTAGTGTAAACACACACACACACACATGGTGGGATACGGGGGAGTGGATAGCATACACAAAACTACACGGAGAACTCCGGTCCTTTGTGTTACACTCCGCTACTTTGTGTGTGTGGAGTGTGGAGGAAGGAAGATAGGGAGGAAAGATAAAGGAAAAAGTTTTTCAACAACATTGGAAAGTCTTTCTCTCTCTCGTTTCCAAAGTCTCGGGTGCAATACTGGCTAGACGCCGGGTGTGTGCGTATGTGGAGCGAGGGAGATATAAAATGGGTTATTATTCTGCAAGGTGGAGAGAGAAACGATACCCCCAAAGCGCAACTTGTTTTCAAATGTGCAATTCCTTGGGTATTTACTCCTCCTCCAATCCTCACAGCCTTACAGGTGGGGAGAAAGTGAGAGAAAGTAAGAGGAGAAGAGAAGGAGAAGAGTAGTTTGTAGTGTAGTGTCAAAATTTATTTTCAACAGTTCAACTTACATTCATAACTGGGACGTGGTCTTTCTTTCAAATTTGGTTTGATTCCAGAAGAAACCCTAGCAAAAAAATTGTGGAAAATATTTTGTCTTCAAAGATGGTTTGATGTGGCTTCCCTTATGTTGTATTTATACTTTTTCATGTTTAAACGATGAGTCTTAAATACAAAGTGGTGGGAATTTATCTCACACTTTTCATATATACATTCGTGCGGCCGTGAAAGTTTTCGATTTTAATCCAGCTTATACTGGAATATTAAAATATCCTGAAGCATCCAATGGATGCTCTAAAAAAAAATAAAAATGCACTTTCTTGTGTGAATCCTATGAAATATGTACAAAGATCTTACATGGTCATATAATATGTTTATACTGTCCTACAATTCTAATGCAGTCTGGATCAAAGCTGCATTTTTATCTAGTCCAGCTGGATGTGGAGGCTTGGGAATTTTCCCTTGCGAATTTCAAAATGGCAATATAATTCAGGACGTACAGACCCTGCACAAATTTTCATGGTTTATCCTCTCAAATTTCTGAATAATTCATGTGCTTCACAGCAACAATTTTCAAAACGAAAGTAATACCTCGAAGGAACAACAATTTTCATTAGGCTTTCAAAAAAAATTCATCATTCTTTGGCTTCAATTTCAAACTCAGAAAAAATTCTTATGCTTTTTCATTCTCAATTTTATTGAGTAACATTTAGAACCCATCTTTCTTTGTCTCAAAGTACCTTAACAAACAATTTGGAGTTAGTACTAGTTGTACACTTTCCCCTCTTCCAGTCCATGCCAAAGACGCCTTTCACTCTTGTACATTTTCGAACATGTACGGCTAAGAGAAAGAGAGTTTGTGCGTCTGAGTATTTACTTTCTCTTGATCACAAATTGCACTGGCTCATGTGACCGCATTTATATCCACTTACACTGACCAAATTTACACTTCCTCTACTCACGCCGCCGTCAAAAGTCCTCTCCTCCCAGTAGAAATCACACACAGAATAATCATGATGAGGTAACAACCCACCTTTGAACACACACGCTGTGTTGTACACTTTGTCTTTCCCGTGAAAGAGAGGGATTAGAAATGGAATAATAAATCAGTAGTTGAAACTGTTTGGGAATTTATTCCTAAATTATTCGCACAATCTCAAGTCCCTTTCACTTGTGTGACAACCCATACTGTTTTTGTGCACCACACACACAAACACACACACACACATCTTAAATGAATTTCCCTCTAACATAAATATATATTGGTTGTGAATGCGTGCAAAATTCACCTTTTTGTGCGATAACTCAAATTTGTCCCAACCCATAGTGATTTCACCCAAATTACTATTTGAAGTGCGTAACCCTTTTACGTACATAAAATATGTTGCGTTCACACGCCAAAGTAGCTTCCCACTTTCACTTTCACTTTCTCATCTTGTATTAGATTAAAAAAGGGAAAATTTCAAATTCGCCTGACGGAGTGTGTTTGTGTGTGTGCCAACCCTCACACACATTATATTAAAACATATTTTTATCTTTTCTCTATAAATAAACCTGACAGCCAAATTTAACCACACATTCACACACACACACTCACCATTTACACGAAGAAAGAGGGAAAGGATCTGACTTTCTCCACCTTTCCCTTTGAGGGAAAGGGGGAAGGGGAGTGTGAAAGAAAGTGTGGATACAGTTAATATAACTTCTTTTGATGTATCCTCCCTACTCGTAATGAGAGGTTCATGGACTCTCAAAAATTAACTAAAAAAATGAAAGACATGGAAACTTGTTTGAAATATGAACCTTCACACCGTCCCTCTTCCTCTCCCTTTGACTTTCTCTTTTACCCTACCGCCCCACTCCCTCTTACCCTCCTCTTCTCTTCTTTATTGTTCCTGCAAAAGTAAGGAAAACTGGAGAGGATCATAAAGAAAAAACATTTTTAGCTAGCCACAAAAGCTAAATTTTTTCACTCTCTATTTTCATGTGTATGTGTATGTGTTCACAAAGGCTGCTTTCCCCTCAAAAACCACGAAATGTAAACTTAAGTAAACTCCATGCCTGCGTAAGCATAGTAATTTCAGCGAGGACTAAATCTAAATGATTTTATGAATAAATGAATGAAGAGAGGGAGAAAGGAGGGGAGAAAAGAAAAAAGTATAAACATAAACGTTCATCTTTTCTTGATTGAATGAAGCCTACACAATTTGCCGAACCCACACACCCAACGTTTATATATGTCGTATTAAAAAGTGAGGAGGAGGAGGGGAATGACAAGGGAGAGGTATAATGGAAGTGCCATACTTTTCCTTGTTGTCCTGTGTCCTGTGTGTGAGGAGTGAAGAAAAGAGTCTTGCTTGGTTTCCCTGAAACCTCATAAAAGATGGGGGACGACATTTTTTGGAATTTGGTGTAATCTCTTTTGTGAAATCAAATTTTCAGTTTTTTCCCCGTCCACAGTCAACATCATGAAATTGAGAAGTACAACATTGTTAGAGGAAGGAGGAGACGGAGAAAAGGAGAGTTGGGCGCTTCTTATTTTGATGATATTTTCAAAGGGATTTCATGTATCAAGAATTCTCTTGTCTATAGCCACTACCATAATGATCCCATAAAATACCCTTTCATTCTCATCAGTTGGGAGTACCAGTCATTATTTATTTCCGTGTTCAATCGTTAGCTTTCTTATATTGCCAGTGTTTTAGTCTGAAGTTTTTAAAACAACATGTTTTGAAAATTGGAAATAAATTATGTGAGAAAGTTGAAGTTCAACCAATTTAGTTTAAAGTGTGCAGGCAGCCTGGACATTGTGTAGAATTTCAGTCAACCTTTTACGGTACAAGAGAATTATTTGTGTGTGATGAAACCACAGTAATGGTGTGTACTTGTGTTCTTTCGTTCAAAGTCATGCAAAATCCAGTGGATGATGAAGATCTAAGAAAGGGCCTCGTTAATCTTCGTTGGGATTCTCTGTGTGTCTGTGACGGGGAAAACCTCCGTTTTGTGGTAGCCACGAAGAGGACAAGGATGAAGGGTAGAGGCTGAGAAGGTTAAAATTAAATAACTTGGAATAAAAGTGTTGGGAACCACAAGGCGGAAGAGAGAAAAGAAAGCCACACACAAACATGGTGGTTCAACTTTCTCCTCTTAATCATTTATCTTATCGTCTCCCCTTTGGAGAGTCAACCATTTGAAATAGTATATTGAGGTTTACTACGTCTTTGGTGAAAGAATCCTTCGAATAAAGAGATGATGAGATGGTGCTCCCAAAAGTGTCAGACAATGCCCGTGGTTTTTATGAATAATTTGAAAATTGAAACCCAATTTTCTCCCAGTGTGTGATGTGGTGTGCAATGTCGTTGGAAAGTCTATGAAGGATTTAAACACCAGTTAATTCCGAGAACTTTACATTTTTTAACTGTTTCCCTTAGATTAACGTGTGATTACTCCATTAACCGATGATGGTTTTGGTGGGGGTGTGTGATGGTACGTTTCTTTACCGTCACTTTATCGTCACTTCTCAATTTACATGAGAAAAGTTGGTGGCAATTTAAAATTAAGATTAAACGTCAATATTTAAATAAAATTCCATCCACCTTTTCATCTTTCCTAGTCTTGAAACTCCTCGAACAAAATTTTGGAGATGGAGAGACTTTATATAATTAGCTTGATTGTACACAAAGAAATTCATCTCAATTATTAAATTACACAAAGGGAAGTCAAGAACACAGGGAGAAAGGCGTCCTTCCTCCCCCCATCTCTCTCTCACTTTCTCCATCTACATTTACAGCAGTGTTATTGTGGGAGTAAAAAACTTGTTAATTGGCATTATGCACAATGTACAATGCATACAATTATACTCGTCTCTCTTACTAGTTGGATTAAGTATACGCTCAATCATTTTGAACATTCTAACATCATGATGTCTGTTAATAATTGAGACGGACCCTAATTCTACTAGGCTTTTCCTTTTCACTCCCCACAAAATGAGATTTTTAACCTTTACTCTCTCTCTCTTTTCCTATATCCTTGTCTCTGCATTCCCATTATGGAATCTGCTCCTAATCTCCAGGAAAAATTGTGGAGAAATTTTTTCTGAAGAGAAAGTCTCCCACACGCCATTCATGCTCCATGTGCTTTCCCTCCATGGAGAAATGAACACATTGTTTTTGTTTTCTGCAGGATTATTAACAAAAATTTCTTTTTAATTGAAAAAAGAAACACGTCAGTTGAGACAAGTTTAATTTTTTGACACAATGCTAATGTGGAAAAATTAAAAAAAAGTAATTTTCAAAAAAATAAAATAAAAACACAAATCCTGACAAATGTGATCCAACATGGAACGTGTGTGTGTGTTGCATGTTTTTAGTTGGATGGTCGCACGTACTTGAGAGTAATCTTGAATAATGTCAACTGTCAGGAGAGAGAGGGAAAAGTTTGTCATTCCTATTGCAATAGCCCATATTTATGATGCTGACGGAAGAGGAGGAGGAGGAGGAGGAAGGAGGAAATAGAGAAGAGTGGAGGACCGGATGAGCTTTCAACTTGGAAATTTTTTAATAGAACATAAGCCTTTAACTCTTGGCTTAAGTTTGAGGAATCTCTGACTTTTTGGGTGTGTTTGGGAGAAATGAACTTTTTATATATCATAAAGCACAAGGGTGAACATGAGCAATGTACTAGACTATACATACATTGCTTTATTATGTATGCAAAGAGGGAGAGCGTGTGTCTGTCTGTGTGGAGTGTGGAGGATGGGGAGACAAAAAAGAGGATGGTTTATTCTAATTAAAAAAGTTGAGCCATTAAAAATAGAATATTCTTAACTCTCCTTGGTCTGATCATGACGACGAGGAAGAGAGAGGGAGGGATGATGATGATGATGACGAGTTCAAGTGGGCTTTTCACAATTTCTATTGTGTTCTCCCTGACACACACACACACATAAACAGACACAATCCTCAATTCTCCCATTGTAAAGTGTCCACTGCTAGGGACACTTCTAGCCAAGGGAAAACTTTGAGAAAATCTTTTTATTTTCTTGCAAAAACAAATTTATTCGACTTTCCCTTTCTCTCCACTTTCTCCTGACACTTGAGAATGCTTTGAAGGGGTCATGTCTCGTCACTCTGCCCTGCCCTGACAATTATAAGATGAGAAAAAGAGAAGAAATGAAAGTACTTCAACTGTCAGATCCTGCCGCTGCTGTGTATGGCATTTTAGAATGGGCAGAGAGATGCAAATCGAACTAAAGCCCCACACATACACACAGTCGAAGGGAGATATAAAGTGAGGACATGGAGTGAGGACCACAAGTTTAATTTTAACTTTAAAAATGTTAATATATGGAAAGAGCCCACAAGGCTATTATTTGAGGACGCAACTTTCTCTCAGAAGATGATGACGACGACAAAGACCACATGAAGCCAGGGGACCGTCTCGAGGGACCCTCCCAAACACACAGAATACAGAAGAGGACACATAACACGGGGCAACAACAACAAGGATTCGAGAGAAAGGAAACCCCGTCCCATGAGCCTCTACACATATACCAATTAAATTGCGTCTACATCGTGTAAAAGTGGTAGAGGGAGAGAGACCCTTGTACATGAAAACTTTCACTGAGGAATGAAAGGAGGAGAAAGCAGAGGAGTAGAGTGGCTGTATTTATTATTCAATATCCAATTAATACAACACAGTCCGTGTTGAGCTCAAAAATTGATAAGACGATATCTCTAGATTCTTGGACGTGAATTCCCAGAATGGGAATTTCCGGAAATTTCTAATGGGTTTCTTATTCCCACAGAAACTTCTTGAAATTTTTGAACGTGCACAAATAACTCATCTCACATTTTTCCTTCACTTAATTAAAAAATTAAGCGGAAATTGAGTATTTGATCTCCGGATGCGGACAGGATTGTTTGAAGTTAACTGTCTCTATTTTTATATGCTAATATTTTGCATGTGTATATCCATGTGTCTGATAAGCACCAAGAAACTTGTTGAGTTTTGAAAATTTTTGCAAATTTATGAAAGTCTTTGAACATATGATAACGACCCGGTGTTACCCGCCAATCAATACGGGTTCTCAATATTGTGGCTGCCAACGTTTTCCTTGTTTGATTTCTTTTGACCAAAGGAACATCAACAGTCAACACCTACGACGTAATAGAATTTAGATTTAATGAGAGAAAGAAGGCCCTTCCTACACAACCAGCCTGAGGCTTCATTCTCTAAATATTTTCCCTCTTCCTTCCCAAGAGGAATTCTATTGAGGAGGACTTGTTGAAAGTTCATATCGGATGTAGTAAAGGCAGAGTTTATAAAGGCTGGTTGTCCTTTATTCCCAAAGTTTTTGTTCCAAAATTTGAAAATGTGGAGTAGATAAGAGCCGGATGTATTTATCAGATTATTTTCTAAGTGCTAAAAAATTTCTTTTCTTTTCCTGTCTCTCTCTGTTGCCTCTTTATTTTCATAAAGCTGGCTCATCCAAGACAAAAAATTAAAAACTCTTTTTAATGAGTTTTACTTCAAGTGAAGCAGCTCCAATTTCCCTTCATCATCCATATATTGTTACGAGTACGTACAGACAGGGAGAGGAAAACGGGATAGAAGGAACAAATAATGCGGATGTTTTTGGTTCAGATTTGAATTAGTGTGGAGCCGAACGGAGGACTGACACACACACATAAAGAGAGAGTGGGGCAGGGACCTAAGAGACGACTCAAAGGCATTCAAATATAAAATGTGGGATTTTTTCCCCTTCTCATCCACATTTGAATGCGATATTGAGATGGGAGTGTGTTTTCTCTGTGTGCGAATGCGAATGTGAATGTATGTGGGTTAACAAGGGAGATGTTTGCTGCTACTTGAGTAGGCTCCTCGCGAATCATTTATCTTAAGACGAAGCTTAGCAACCATTGCAATCGCGAAATGTATAAAAGATAGAAAACCAGACAAAAGAGAAAGTCTTTCTCTTTTTCTCCATATTCTTCTTTTAACCAACCCCGGAAGCCAGTGTATGTGTGTCTGTGTGTGGTTCCTACCCATCATTTTCTCGAGGAAAGGTAGTAGTGCATGGCTACACTATGCAAATGGCATGGCATTTTGATATGCAAGTCCTCAATTCCCTCTCCCTCTCTCTAAATGAGAATTATGAAGGTCTGTGAGGCATTTAGAAATATTAAACATGGAGAGAGAGGGAAGAAGAGCTTCGGTAGGAAAGCTCCACCATTCATCATCTTTTTCTCATTTTGACTTGCTAAAATGTACAAGTTTATTTTTTCTCATCCTCAAAACCGCGACTATCACCACTCTCTGATGGAGACAGAGAGTGAAAGTGTGGAATACAGAGGGAAATGCACATTTTCTAATAAAAACAAAAAGTCTCTCTCTCTCTTTCTCTCGTGTATCTTTGTGTGAACAAGTCCACATTTTGTGCATAAAATATTCTATTTTACATACGCTTATCATCATCACACTCTCCCTTATAAATGCCCACGTACACAATATTCTGTGTGGAACTCAGGGGGAAGAAACCCTTGACAGAAAAAATGTAGAAAAGATGTGCCATACTTTCACTTTCACCCATTAATCTCTCTGTATGACGCTGGCCAAAGGAAAACATACGGAAAGAGGTTACATTACTTTACTACACGACATCCACAAATAAAAAATTTTAAGACTTGTTCCTTCTTTTGTGAAAAAAAAATTTAATTTTTCCTCCCGAAATAATTCACCACATTTATTCATTCCATTTATTTCTCTCTCTCTTCGTAATTCATTCCACCCGTCCCCCACCTCGTCGCTATGGTCACAGTGAAAACGTAGCCAACTTTTTTTCCATCCCACCATTCGCATTCTGGCCCAGAATTTCTGGGCATATGTGGAGGAATACGTGTGTGGTGTGGGATGGAGGATTTATGTTAACATCAAACGGACAGGTGTTGACAATTCATGAGATGGTTGAGTGAAAAGGAGATAATATCGTATTTATGCACATTTATGCCAATTGAATTTTCTCCGCACCCACACTTCACTTTCTCCGTGATACACACACACGAGATAAACGGTCCTCTGCTGCTTCGCTGTTGCTGGGAAGGGAGGAAATATAAACATATCCTGGCGTATGGAGGGGTGCGTGTCTTGGAGTAGAGTGTACAGTAAATGTAGATGGAGAGTGTTGAAGCTCAACATTTTTGCGGCATCACGCCTGACACCCAACAGTACACTCTGTGTAGTGTGCTTGGTGTGTACTTGCCATCCACATGACGGTTAGGTTGGATGAAAGGTACATTCCTTTCTTCTATTTCCTCCTTGCTCTCTATCTCTTTTTCACACTTTCTCTCTCTCTCTCTCTTTCAAAATTTCTATCGTGTGTGGATTAATCATGGGGATGAATGAGGAGGGAATCGCAGTATACACTCCTACACCTACACAGTTTTTCTGTGTGTTTTCTAGCCAGCTTTCACCCAACTTTTTTCTCTCTGTGTCCCTTGTACGATATGATCAGGTTTCATCCTTTCCTAATATTTTCCAATCCTTTCACGAAAACTTTCTTTTCTTCTCCATTTTCTCCATTCATGTTGTCTATAGACTGAGAATGATTTGGCGTTTTGGTTGCTCTCTCTTTGGGTACTGGCATTTTGGTTTGGAGAGGACTGTGTGTGTCTGTGTGTGCTTGTCCTATCTTTTTATTCTACTTTCTATGCTGTGCTGGTGGCTCCTTGGAACTGTCTGACTAGTCGTCATTAGATTGTGACACATGAGTGACATAAACGTTTATCTCTATTCATCATCTGCTTTTGTGCTTGGACACGTGACAGTCAGAGACAGCATGTTGGATTTATTCTCAAATTTTTCCTTTCACTTTTTTTTGTCTTGTTGTTACCTTGATCCAGACTGCTTGTACAAGGAAAAAAATTGAGACTATTATTGTTGTTGGTGAGGATGATGTGTGTGTGTGTCTTTTGGGACTGGGGATGGAACAACCTGTCTTTACCGTGTCAAAATGGATCGAGACGTATCAACACGTTGACAACTCTCCACACAAACACACAGAAGCACGTACCTAGTTATCTTACTCTGCACAACGAGTGGAGACTTCACCACTGTGCCACCCTCCTTTCACTGACTCTCGTACACCTGCTAGCCTCTCTGACTATCCTTGTGGGAGTGTACAAGAGATAGAGCGACCAGCCCTCCCTTTCACCGGAGGGAGGGAAAGCGACTTTCCACACCAAAACACTTTCTCTTGCTTTGAAAATGTGCAAATTGTCTGCAGCACCATCCATCGCTTTTAGCGAGAGTCAGGGAGAGCAGGTGAAAGTTTGGCATGCAGTTTTTTTCTCGTGAATTCAACGTGCTTCTCATATGTTGGGAGGGTTTTCTCAACTTGTGAGTCATCATCATGCGTAATTTTGCGTGTCATTTTTTTAGTGAGCAATAAAAAGAGTGAAAGGTGGAGGGAGAAAGTTGGTCACAAGGTGAAAGGGAATGAGAAATAAAACAAGAATATTCATGGCGGGTGTAAAATCAACTGTACTGTAATACAAATATTTGCAGCCAGGTTGCCCAATAAAAGACCAATATATTATAACGATTTCATGATTGGAAAAAATACCATTTTACTAGAAATCGTCGTAGGACAAAAATTCTAGAATACGGTACCTGTATTTCATATTTATCGAGTAATTTCCACTAGAATATTGTTCTTTCTCTCTTCCTTTCTCCGACAGCCAAAAAAACTTTGTAATCCACAATCCATGTTCTCCCACATTTTATACCTCATTTAATCTATCCAATATGAAGTGGTACTCAACACATGGTGAAGAAATCCCCCATATTGCGTACATAGTATGTACATACTCCTGACATGAGAAACTTTGATTAAGCCCTCCAGAGTACATGCAGTCGTAAACGGGGGGATTAAAAAAAAGAAGCAGAGAGAAAACCGTGGGAGGGAAATAATTGCCATTCCGTATTTACTCCTGAATATTGTGACATCATTATATAGTCTTCCTTAAAGTTAACCCCTCTCCTCTCCTCCTCTTCTCATATCATGTCACCACACTTCATCGTCCCATATCCGCACACCGCCACCACCACCACCATCCTCGTTTAACCATCATGAAAAGTTGAGAGAGAAAGCTGCCACTTTTCCGCCTCCTTCCCAAGAAAAACCTAAAGCTATAAATTTTAATACAAGGCCCCCGCTTCATCCTTTGTGTTAGTCTTGGTAACGAGGAGACTAAATGAGAATTTGAATATTACTAACATACATTTTCTCTCCACAAATTACAATGTGTTTTCCCTTCTTCATTTTTCCTTTCCTCAAAATCTAAGTTTAACCTCGTAAAATCTTTTTAACCTCACGACTAATGATGATGATATGATGTTCACTCCTTTCTCTCCAAATGCCTTAACCATAGACTTTCCTTTTTTATTCACCCCCCGCAGAATCACATCGGAATAGTAATGAGAATATTTCCCAGACTTTCCCTTGGTTACCCGAGACTTTTCCTCTACATTTTTATAATAAAACCTTTCTCCACACCACACCTACAAATGTCACGGAAATTATCTAAATTTTTCTCATACACCATTTAAGAAATTAACTTATTCGATTCAAAATCTTTCCAATTTACCCACCACCACTCAACACGTGATTTTGTGACATGAAAAGGATTTCCTTTGACATGTCTCAAATTTCCGAAACTGTTCAAAAATATATTTAAAACTGGATTTCTTGGGAGGGAAGTGGCTGTTCAAAGAGTAGAGGAGGAAAGGTGATCTTCCGGAAGTCTGTGAAACTTTGCACCAAAAGAGAAAGAGATATTTCCTTTCAAGTCCGTGGGGAGGACGTGACTGGAGGCTGAAGGTATTCTAGTTTCACTCCTTTCTCTCTCTTCTCTTCTCTTCTCTCTTCAATGATAATGATGCTCAAAACACACAAAGGGAAAGAAAGTAGAGAGACTCCAAAATACCATCCCACCTTTACAAGGCACTAAAAATTTCTAAACTGTGCAGGAACCTGAGCGGAGCACACAACCTGCACACAGAAAGAGGCACAGATAGAAGCTCCAAATGAAAAGAGAGAGAGAGAGGGAGAGAGGAAAGCATTTACTTTCTCCAACTTTTCCTCTCTCTCTAAACATTGGTTTTTCTCATCTATATCCATGTGTATATTCTGTGCACTCTGCTCCCGAGTCACAGAAATCCTTCTGAATCATGCCAATCATGCCCCTTTTCCCTTTCCCTTTTCTCTCTTTCACCTCACCGTCTTTCTCCCTTCTTTAACACTATAGAATTTCTTTCATCGTGATCATGGCTATTTTCCTCTCCTTTTCTCTCCCTCTCAAACTTGTAGCTTTCTCCCTTATCCTGAGTCGACTGTGTCTATTTTAAATCTTTAGAGTGTACACATCGAGTAAGGAGAGTCATAATAAAACGTTTCAAGTTGAATCAACAAAAATCCTCAGCTTTCTCTCTTCACTCCTCCGTTTGTGCTTTTCTTTGTCTCACCGCCTCCTCCACTTTCCCTCTCTCGTTCTCCCTTGCATAATAAAGTCATTGAAACGTTGTGAAAAAACGTGGGGAGCTCGACTCGCTGGATGACTGGAGATGTGTCCATAGCGGACGGGGTGTGTGAGGAACAAGTTGTATTTGTTTGTCGAAAAAATTCTTATTTGTGGGAGGTGGAGGAGGAGGATGTAGAGAGAGGAGGATCAATACCAGTCAATTCTTGTCATGCCTTTGCACTTACATTCTCCCTCTAAATCTTTGGATAAAGGTTAACAAAGCAGAAAAGTAAATGTAGGGAAGGAAATGGAAGGTGGGAAGGAGAAAGGTGAAAGTTGCCGTATGAGTATTTGCCATTGGAAAGAGAAAATAAAGACGGAGTGGGGGAGAAGGGAATGGAATGCATGGGGGATGGGGACCTATAAAAAACCGCTATGGGCTACAGCTCGAACACACATGAAGAAGAGTTTGGCTCGCTTGTCCTCCTCAGAACTCTCGACTCTCTCTGGTGGCTGGCGCAGAGTTTTGCAGTCTTGTGAAAAAGGGGGGGAGGGGGAGGGAGACCAAGAACTCTTAGCGCAAAAAATCAATATCTGCGTGGAAGAGCTCAAGTAGTTTGAAGGAGCGCGTCTGTCGATAGAATTCTTCCATACACCCTTTTTACACTACCTTATAACGCACTGTTCTCCTCACCCTCATTGTGTGTGTGCAGGCGTGTGTGTGCGGGCTCTATAGTTTAACCATTGGACTTCTAATGATTATCCTAGTATGCCCACGTAGACAAAGTCATTCTGACTTGTGGTCCACTTTGACATCCATTTCATAAAGGCGCTGGGAAAAAAAGTCGACGTAAAAAACGAATAGACTTTCTTTTCCTCCCACTTTTCCCAGTATACACAAGAGAGAGAGAGAGAGGGAAAGGAGAAAGCGAGACCATTCCACATGTGTACGGCTTCTCTCACTCCTCTCTTGCCTTGACAGCTGACTGTCGTCTGTCTGTGTGTGTCTGACTGTAAGGTATGTGTGTGTGTGTGTGTGTGTGTAAGGAGGCTCTCAATGAGACATTTTATTTTGCAAGTTTTATTTTATTTTCTAAGGAAACCCGCATGGGGAGAGTTTCATGATGATTGTAAGTTACGAGGGGAGAGTACAAAGGCTGAGGTGTACGGTCATCAATATACTTCTAACCAACCAGCTTGTGACTGTTTGTGTGTGTGTGTGGGAGTCTAGAGAGACAGATTTCTTCCTTCTCAAGTCAAATTTGTTGGTTCCTTTTTTGTGTGTCCAGGGAGGATGGGGTAAATACAGTAATACAAAGAAAATTCGTTTTTCTACCCTCTATTGGCTCTTAAAGTAAGGAGGCTAGTGACTGGAAATTTATCATCAATTCAAAGATAAACTGCTAGAATTTTTGAAAATTAAGATAAATTGTCTAATTATCGAAAAAATATAATTCACAATTTTAATATCACGAAAAAATGTGGGGTTCACGCACAATTAATATGAAAGGGATATTGAGAATGAGGGGATGGAGTCAGGGTGAAAGAATCCAATAAACTAATTAGCTTTTGCCTACATTGGCGGCTCTTTTTGCAGTGCAGAAAAATAAAGTGATGATTGTCTAGGAAAATGGGAAAAAGAGGAAGAGCAGAAAAAAGTTTTTTTAAACAACTCGCATCTGCTACTATTTAATTTTAATTTGAAAGAGAGACAGGGAGGGAGGGATGTACGAGAGAATAAGAATGACAATTAAAAACTTTCCAAAATTCCAGCATCATCACGGGCACACTCCAGTCACACAGACACAGACACACACATTCACACATATATTGAGCACATAAAGCCGAGGTCTCGTCGCTGCACATTCTGTACAAATTCTACAGTGGGCTACACATAGGCACACACATGTAATATGGCTATGGTGGTGGCCGTCGCATGCCTGGAAAAAGTTTTTCAAGTGGCATGAAGTAGGAGAGAAAGGCAAGGATGAGAGCGTAATAGAGAAATGGTTGGTATTGTGGAATGCAGAGGATGTGTGGAATATACAGGGAATCAAGTGATGAGTTGAAAGTGAGCAACAGAGACAAGAGATAGAGAGAAGGATGGAGAGGGATAAGTGGAACAAACGCGGTAGATGATTCCAATTTGGTTGCATTTAGAAGGACTCTGTACATTATACTGCAATGTGGAGGAGGAGGGGATATGGTTAGGTATGTTCAAGGGATTTTGAAGAGGAGGGGGAGAGGGACGATGGGATGATGATAGAGAAATGTGACAGTATGAGACTATTATTATTTGATAAAATAAGGCATGTGTTTGTTCTGTCGGAGATTGAGCCCGGAGCCTATTTCCTTTTTGATTGATGGTCCTTATGAAAGTACAAGAGTGAAAGAGGGAGAAAGCGAGGGTTGAACATAACATACTTTTCTCTATTATGGTACATGCTCAAACATTTTTCAGTCCTCCTCTCTCCCCTCCCTTCTTTTCTACTTTCTCTCTCTCTCTCAGTTGTGATGTGTCTGTCGCAGCGTCATTCCACACACACACACATAATGATATAGAGAGATGAGGAGGAAGGATATATAAAGGTGCGTTATTTATTGAGAAATGACATGATGACACCATTATAAAATTAATTAGGGTCGAGGTGGAGTCTACCAGGTAGACAGCCAGATAGTGGTGAGTGTCATATACATATATATACGTGTGTGTGTGTAGGTATGACATCACGCTAGGAGGAACACGGTAATTACTCCATCCACATCACATCGTAATGGAAAAATCCAGCCTGGACGTACATATATTGTTTGTTTGCTCAAAATTTGCCATTAAACTTTTTTCTCCTCCCTTCCTCTCTTCCACTCTCATTCCCTCCCTCTCTCGCTATGTAGTACACAAGCTTATTAAATTTAACAACTTTTTTCCGATATAAAATTGGGGAAGGGTGAGGACGTGGAATAATATTTAAGGAAAATGAAGGTTCTAATGAGGAACCCGTTGACAAGGGAATTAATGACTTTGAGGTTATTACATTTTTGAGGGGAGGGGTGAAGAGATAAAAAGAAATTAAATGAATTATCGTTTTATGGAGGATCGTCAATCTGATGATAATATATCTTAGATCTGAGGTTCTCGTATTGAGAAGTGAGAATGACTTGACTGACAAATAAAAAAGTCAGAGCTCAAACCATCCTTGTATGTATCTAACAGGCAAGCATGCACACAGAGCAGAGCGGAGGGACACACACACACATGTGAAGAAGAGATTATCGTTTGAGAGAGTTCTTTCAAAAGAGAGGGAGAAAGTTAGATGGTCTCGTCGTCGTCCACCACCACCCCGTCGAAAAATTTCACCTGTTTCTATTGGTTCGGGACTCTATCCCCAGCGACCGAATTCCGCGTTTTATCCAGGAAATGATGAGTAAGAGAAGGGACTCTCTCACTCTCACTCTCTGTCTTTCTCCGTCTTTCTCTTCAGGCACACTCCACAGTTCCCCTGCTCTCACTGCTTTCAGTGCTTCTACTACTACACACAGAGCACACTTTGTAAGCAGGCAGGCAGCAGAAGCAGGGTCTCATATAAAAGGAGCGAAGACTGTGAAGAGTGTGTGTATCTCGTCGAGTTCTCTCCCCTCTCTCTTCCTTGCCGGCTCTGAATTGAGCATTGACTCTCTCTTTCGTTCTATAGAAAAGAGTTGTTCTTCCACATCCTCCCCATCTCCACATTCCCACTTGACAAAGGCAGCAGCACCAGCTGCTGACCTGTCAGTCGTGGACAAAGTCCCTTGAGATCAACACCTTCCTCCACTTTCACTCACTTTCTCTCTCACTCTCATTCTTTGTCTCTCTTTGTGTCATTCTTCTCCACACAATCGAAATACAAATACACAGACAGCACAATAAAGCGTCAACAACACAAAAAAAACTACAAGGCCCTTCTTTCTCTCATTCCTCCTCATCGTCATGGTCACGGGGACTCTGACTTGTCACCACAGTTGACATGTTATTTCCCAGTTTCCCTCTTCCTCCATCTCCGGCTCCTCCTCACTTCCTCCACTCTACCTCTCCTCATAAGAATTGAATCCTCCATTACCAATTTTTCAGTCAAGCTGAGTAGACAGAGACGGGAGGTAGGCTAGAGGGAAAGCGGGCAAATAACCTGCCATACTACTCTACTCTCTTCAGTGGCACATTTCTCTCTATGTGTGTCATTTGGAAAAAAATAAAGTTACTTTAGGAGAAACTGTGCTGTGCTCTGAATTTGAAACGATATTGCAAAAAATCTGTTCCCAGTGTCTGTGGTGTTCCAGTTCTCGTGCAAATTTTGTATTGCTCTCTCTCTCTCTGTCTCTGTGTGTCAATGCAGTCTGACTATGGAATAATTGTTGTGATAATTGTCGGGGTGGAAATGAATTATGTGGGGGGAGGACAAGATTCATGAGCTCTTCCGGTGACTTGACAATTTCCTTGGGAAACTTTTAAAAACCTCTTTCTCTTCCTTCCGCCTTTCCTCTTTTACTTTCTCCTTTCTCTTTCCATGCAACGGAGTTTTGATGGTGTGCGGGATTGTTGGATGTACAAATAAATTGTTGTTGTTGGGGGAAATCTGAGGAGTCTGAGGGGGGAAAAGGCGGGGAGTCAATGGTAGATTGATGAGTGCGTCGAGAGCTCGGCTCCTCCACCGTGGTGCAGTCACCTCCTCCTCCTCCTCCGGGTCGAGGATGAATGCTATTCATTGTCGGAGACTGGAACGGATACTGTGTCTCATCCTTTTGTGTTTTCGTTTTGACTCAGGGTCGGCTGGGAATCCAGATGCAAAACGACTGTACGATGATCTCCTGTCCAACTATAATAAGCTTGTCCGGCCCGTCGTTAACGTCACGGATGCCCTCACGGTCCGAATCAAACTCAAACTCTCTCAGCTCATCGATGTGGTAAGTGGACCTCTTTTGTTACTTAAACAAGTCTATTTATTTATTTAGAAGCGGCAGTGAAAGCAGCAGTGAAAGAGGTACACACACAAATGGGTGAAAGAAGAAGATAGGGGTCGGATTTATGTCCTCTCCATGTAGAGACCAATTCAAAAGACATTTCTCTTGTGCCCTTGACACGTCAATTGGAAGGGAGGAGTGGGGGAGAGAGAGGGAAAAAAAGAATTACATTTGTCAACACCGCTAATTCTATTGGAATACATTAGCCCCCCGCCAATGTCGAGATACATGTCGAGAATGTTGCCATGGCGGCTCTAATTTATTCTCTTTATTATCATAATGTAATTACTAAAGTAATCTTCACACACAACTCTCTCTCTCTCTCAGTAAACTTCCCACCCCAATTAAAAGACAAAAAAATAAGTTTTTATTTACACACTTGAAAAAGAATTAGGATTCTCATGGAGAGAAAATTGCTCCCCTTTCTCTAATATTTACTACATGCACAAATGGTAAACATAATTAAAATCAATTTGCTATTTCTTCCAAGTGGCTCTTAACGGAGGAAGCCAACAATCTTCATCTATTAAAAATCTATTAAAAAATAATCAGATAATATTTCCTTCATATGCCCTTTTATGTTTAAACAATTTATGATTTAATCACTTGATCGTAATTAGAATGATTCTACGAAGTCCGTTTTGTCAAAATTAGTATTAGTTAGTATCCAATACTGTTCTTCATTTATGAAATCGTAACAACATTTACAAACTGAAATACATTTCTTTATAGAGGAAGGGTTGCTGCTGCTCTACTTTAGGATTATGAGGAGGGAAATTTGGACCAAAATGTTTGTTTAAATGGTGGATATTAGTTTAAGGATGGAGGGAGAGAAAATTTGGAGACATATTTTTGGAATACAATCTCTAATTATGGAGGTGATGTTCCCAAAAGCCAACTTTGAACACAAGTAGACTGGAGTGGGTTTGAATGAGAGTCGAGAATGAAAGGCTCAACTTTTTCGAAGAGAAAATGATTAAAAATTTGTTTCAAGGACTTTAATAAAGGTCTTTTTGTCTGGGACGTGTGAGTCTGAGTGTTACAAGAGGAAAACGGAACGGAGGATGATGGGAGGGTGGCAAGACACAAGAGAGAATGAGACAACCCAGACTCTCACACCAACACCACAACTTTTTGCATACTTTGCATGTCGTGCACACAAAATGCAACCACACTCCCTGACACTCCCACCCCACACTCACACACACATCCGATATACTCTATCGAGCAAGGTGGTTATATAAAAAATGATTTTAAAATATTGCTACCCCTCTCTCACTTCTCTCTCTCCATCTTCTTTCCACAGTCCAGACTCTCACCCGTGTTTTGTTTCATAATAGATCAGAGCAACAACTCAACAAATTTATGCACTCGACTGGCTTTTGTTTCAAAGGAGGGCGGATAGAGAAATTTGGAGAGGCAAGACGCCAAAAAACCTTGAAAATTTTCATCTTGATTCTCTCTCTCTCCATTACACACGCACTACATTGCAAAATTTGCATTTGGGATACACAGTCATTTTCCTCTACGGAGACGAGGGATCCGAGCACACGCAGACACACAGATAGAAACACTTTTGAGATATGAATGGGCAAACAGTGCAAGACACCCGGAATACTTCCTACAGTATCATTTCAAATGGCTTGAAAAGGACGAATGTTTTTAATTATCATAGTTATTACTTTGGGTGTATGTACATTGTACACACACACACGCTTCTGTCTGTACTGCTCAGATTACAGTAGTTAGTATGAATTTGCACATCCGCACACACACAGGCAATTAAATTGGGAAAGCTTGTTCAAATAATTTGAAAAATGTTCCTCTTCAAACTCTTTGAATGGATAGAGAGAATGGTCTGTAAAAATTCCAAAAAAATGTTTTAAAAAACAACCGTACACACTTTTATTTCATTTAATTAATGATCTTTTAATTAATACGAATGAATAATTCATTTTCCCTCCTGTTCCCACACACTCGCCTACTTTCTCTCTCTGTTTCTAATAATCGACGCAGTGAAACTACACAGACAGTGTGCAGACAGGACATGATCAAAATCACTGTGAAATTTTGTGTACCAGTTAATTATTCCGGACGAACACGAATTACACGGTATAGTTAAATCCACACACACACACCCTTCCACACATCTACTTTCTCCTTCATTAATTATGAAATAATGTTAGGTAAGTTATTAATGCAGAAATTATTCAATTAAGCTGTCAGACTATCATACACATCAACTAATCATAGTTAAAGTAAACACGGGGGAGTGTGTTCCTGCGTGTGTGTGTTTGTGTTGTGTCTACAGTTGGTCCTTGTAGAAGGACTCTTAAAATTTGTTTTGTGGCTTCCAGCCTCCACCTACTCCACATTAAAGTTAACATTAGCCGGGTCCGTTTTGAGGATGAAGAGTTGGGATGTGGGCTCCAAGTGATGTTTTTAGTGCATGAGGCGGGAGGGGAGCAATGAGGAGCAGACCCTTCCCAAAATTGGCAGTAGGTATAGGTGAATGTGAAGTTTAATGGATTCTCCTCCTTCCAAATAGGAGAAAGTGAGGGAGGGAGATAGAACGGGGTTGAGAGCTTCCTCTAAGTATAATCTATGATTCTTCACATACATACAAACTCAAAAGTTTTCTCTTCCTTCTCCTCCCTCCTCCTTTTCATTCTCCTCCTCCTCCTCCTCATCCCCGTATCGGCATTACGCTATTCGTGTTGGAAGTGAGACTTTAAGTTGTCCACACACCCGAAACTCAAGTGTGTGAAGAGGAGGGGGTGAGGGAGAGAAAGACATGGAGATAGGAGAGAGAAAGTGAGAGAGAGAAATTATTGAGATTTCACATTCCTTTGCTTCGATAAACTCGAGCAAGGATTAATTCAGACTATAAGTAAGGACAATACAAGGGAAAAGACCTTAATGCTCTACTCTACCCTTCACTCTCTCCTGTACCCACACCCACGTATACGAAAGAACATGGGAGGAAGGAAAGAGAAAGTCAGTCGTCGTTTTCTCCACTTTCCTCTTTCCCTGAATGGATTCGCCTCTCTCGTCTGTGTGTGTGTGGAAAGACTACAGGTACACAAGTCGTTAGAGTAAACACACACAGCACATCGTCTTTATGTGTTATAGCAGAGAGAGAGAGAGGGAGGGAGGGCTGTCTATACGGACATATTAGACTTCAGCCTCTCTAGTTAATATTCTAATGCGTTTATCGCTATTTGTAGCCATGGGCTAACTTGAGCATGGGACACAAGCACACACTCACTCACAATCACAAGCCTCCTGCGTTATGCATGTCCATGTAGGGAGGGGGAAATGTACATTTTAGATTTTCCAAATTTACTTATACGTATACCTATGTGTGTGTGTGTGTATGTATGTGTGTGGGGGAAAATGGGAGGGATGCGATGGAGCAAGATAAGCTAACTTGGCTAAAGCGTCTACAAGGTAATTGTACAAGTGCTCTCAGCATGTTCATGTTCCATCCTCATCGATTGATCTGATGGGTTCTCACTCACTTCCAAATATATACGAGAGAGAGGGAGGGGGCTCTCCACACACACACATACACAAGCAAAGATACAGTAAAGAGAGGGAGAAACCCAAGCCACTGCAATTGGAAGTCTCTTTTCTCTGCCGTTTCTGCATCTCAGAGGTAGTTGAAAAAGCTGGAGGCAGACTGGGAGGAGAAGGAGGCAAGGAACAAGGAAGCAACGTTTGACTTACATTAAGACCTTCCATGTACACACACACACAGAGCGACGTTCTATTTTCCATATAGATACATGCAGAGCAATTCTATTGATGCCAACTTCTTCTTCGTCTTCTTCCGATTAGGTATAAGATGGATAGATAGACGTCCCTCTGTCTGCTTTGTGTGTGCTTGCCGCTATGTGTGTGTGTCTGTGTGATATGAACTCTGAGGGAGAAAAAAAGAGCGAAAGGAAATTGATGCGGCCGATTTTTTCCCACTCTCTTTCTCCTCCACCTCCTCCTCCGTCTTAGAGAGAGAGAGAGAGAGAGAAATACACATTTTCTCTTCTATTTGATTGCCAATGCTCCCAAAAGCCGTTTTACAGTTGACAGGAGATGTTTTTGCATGTTCCTCTTTTTTTCCCTCAACTCTCCTTCCTTCTATCTTTCTTTCTCTCGCCTTACTTGATCCAGATTATTTTGCATCCTTGCATAAATTTAAGTGAAACACCCCCTCCTCCTCTCTCTCTCTCTCTTATCCACCTCACTTAACTCCCCACCTCTCGCTCCTTCCATCCATCCCTCATCTCCTCAGTTTACCTTTGGATTCAAAATCTAAAGAGTCGAATGAATTTCATTCTCACCTCTGGCCCTCCCCTCCTCCTCCTCCCTCGATGTTGGGTACCAGGTAACATACAGTCCTTCCTCCAGGATTTCAGATTCAAAGAAATATGTGAACATTTTGGTGGAGAATTTTTCTATTTATTTTTATATGTCGGACGAAAGATCAAGTTTCCACTGGAATGAGTTCCAGGAATTTTAAGAGCTGTACACATTTAGCTATGGCCGAGAATGCATAGTAAATTCGTGTGTCTATATTTTTATTTATTTTACTGAAAAAAAACCGCCAGGGAATATTTATGGAGCCATCATCTGTGGGCAGGTTATGTGGGAGAGAGAGAGGGAGAGAGGGAAAAAAATTGACAGAGGTATGTAGAGCTGGAGGGCGAAGGAGAAGAGAGATAGATTGAGAAAAGTGATGGAGGAACTCATAGGAAAGAGTTCTGAACTCTTAACTCAACTCTCAATTCGGGAATATATGAGTCAGCCTCTCATATCGACTCTCGTATCGAGTTGAGTTAAGATGTGTGTGTGTGACACACATACACACACGTGTACATACATTTAAGAATGATATGCATGGAGGATTGTATGCGGTACACATCACGTTTTCGATTTACGAGAGAAACAAATATTCACATTCATATGAGTAAACGCAACAGCGCCGTTCATTCTTTCTCTTTATTCTGTGTAGTGTATGTGTGTGTAAGTCTTCACTATCACACTATGGTCATGCTTATATTTTGCCTACATTTATCTACACACACCACTACTACCCACACACTCTTGTATTTATGGTGAGATGGAGACAGAGAGATAGATTCAAAGTGACTTTACATGGTTTCAGCTTTACATGCTCCAGTGAGGCTAGGCACATGAATTTTCGACAAACATAACCATCCAAACACACACACACGCAAGGGCTAGGCTGTACCTTCATGTTAGTTTTACATCCGAGGACACTTACCTGCCATCAAATGATATGAATGGCTACACGCTCATACATGAATGCATCGAATGCTTCTACTGACACTCAATCCATCCTTTCCTATCTGGATCTTCTCCAACTAGACACACACACACATACAGACATAACATAGGCAAAGAGTTTCGCATCGTCTCTTCCGCCTCCGTACCATTTTTCCTCCCCCCTTCATCTCCATTCTTCCTCCGTCTATTCTACCCCAATTTTTTTTACACACTGCAGTCTCAGCATGTGCGAGTAAGAGTGAGTGTGTGTGTGTGTGTGTGTGTGTGGAGTTCTCGTCATCATCATCATCCTCACCCTTTGCACTCCCAATCATAGTCATCGATGTGGCCCGGTGCCTCATGTACTCTCCATAAATGTTATGACCTGAACCAGGATGGAAGAGAAAGTGAAAGTGGTGAGAGAGAGATTTTTTGGAGAATGGCACAAAAAATTTCATTTTAAGTACACTTTCTCCATGTAGAACAACGTGTAGATCCTGATTTTACAATGTATCCGGGCTTTCACTACTTTCTCCTCGTCTTCTCTTCCCCTCTCCCTTGCACCATGGAAAGGGGAAGGGGGCAAGGAAAAGGAGAAAGAGGTAGTGTGGTGATGTCGGCATGACTTTGCATAACTCACACAATAGGGAGGAGAAAGCACCATGTCTACTCGAGTTGAGCTCACCAACACCAACACACACTCCCTTTGTTTATTGTATATCTGTGTTTGGAGTGCAGTGGAAAATCCCAAATTCAAGGAATCGGAATGAGCTCAAAGAGAAAGAAGTAAAAGTAGGAGAGACAAGTGGAGGAGAAAATATTCTGGGGTTTTTTTTGTATACATCAACATGACACGTCATGGGATAAGCGGATAGATTGTTTTGTGCGCACCCATCTCCATGTCTATTCAGCCAGTCTTATCTTCTGTTTCTTCCGCCTTCTCAAAAGATCCAACCTCATCTCATCTCCTTCTCTCCCTCCCTTCCCCGTGTCAAGAACTGTTATATCTATTAATTATTCATTAGAAACCTCGAAACAAACTCTTCCTCCCTCCTCGCTGTTGCACACACAATGTACACAGTTTTTTGTATGAGGGTCATAGTCTGAGTGGAATTATGGTTTAATATGGAGAAAGTCGCATATAAAAAATCTCCCTGCACACTGCACACACACTCACACAGTAGTAAGAAAAGAGATGGCCAGGGAGACTGAACCTTTTTTATGTTTGTTCTACCTGGAATTGTGTCTGCCAGGGTCGTCCTTGCATGGGCGGAAACCCAGTTAGATTCCTTTTCTCATTCTCTACATTGCAAAAAAAGGCCGGATGCGGATGCGGTAGTATAACAGGAGGAGAAAGGGAAAGACAGAAGGTGAAGCCAAAAAACTTTTGACTTGATGTGTAAACGATGTGATGTAATGTAAGTTGAGAAAGTAGGGAAAGGAAAATAGAAGGGTGGAAAAACGTGTGGTATAAAGCTTGACTGGAGTCAGCCAATCATCAAAATCGATAAGCTTTTATCCCCATCAAAATAATATTTTTTTTGAAAGTTGAGCCAACATTTTGAAACTCAATCTATCCCCCCTCTCCTTGTATGTCTGTTCTATATTATTCTCCGTAAAATGTTGAAATTTAGTTAAATGTGAAATTTGCAAAAATTTCTTTCCTCTCGTCTTCTCATTCCTCTAGACAATCCACAAGGATAACTGTATAGTGGAGGCTGTGACACGTTTAAAGATGATTTTCGAAAGTTATTTTCTGGTGTTGGCCTTCTTCACCTTTTACCTTTTAATTACCTCATTTCACTCACACCCTTCCTTCTAATTTGGATGAGGAGGAAAATAAGTGGCAGCTCTTCACAACCTTTGAGAGAGAGAAAGAGACAGAGAGGGAGAAAGTAAGGAATCCCTTGATTCGAGCAGTTGGAATAATAATGATGTTCTCCGAAAAGGAGAGAGGGGAATGTTGTGAGACTCTAGGGATCATTTGAAGAGAAACTCTGTTTTAAATCGTTCCATCCATTGCATTGGCCCACTTATATTTTTTTTACATATAGACGAAATATTTTTATTCGTTAAGTAAACACAATTTCAAGGGAGAAAAGAAGAGCGAGAGAGAGAAATGGACACACACACACAAAGATATTCATGCACATGGCTTTGAATGATCCATAATATTCTCTTTTTTATATGTACACAGCACTCAAGTCTTCCAGGACTAAGTCTTGTGAATCAGCATGCTATAACCTGATTGTACACACACACACATGTATGTATGTAAAGAGAGAGCAGGAGAGGGACTTGGTAGTTTAAGTAAAGAAAATAATGTGGAGAGTGTAGATACTCTCTGAAAATCCCACATGGCACAAAGAGCCTCTGTGTGTATGTGTGGAAGGGAGAGTTATGGGACTCGACACAGATTCTAGTGAATCAATTTCTCTTTAGTATACAGAATGTGAGGGGGAGGGAGACGAGAGAGAAAGTTTTATGATCATCAAGATGGTCGTCCTCGTCGCCAGAGAGAGAGAGAGAGAGAAAAGAAGGTAGCTGCTTTTATGTCAATGGAAATGCTTTGAAAATTATGGCAAGTCTTTACCTTATCTTATATCATTAAAGCCCCTCCTCCCCCTTTCTCAGTGAGTCCCTCGTTTTCCCTCTCCTTTCTCTTTCTTTCTCCGTACTTTGCTAGGGATATTTGAATTGTGACATGATACTCCTCTACTCTACAGTTCTCCCTCCTTCCAAATAAAAAAGCTCTCTCTCTCTGTCTCTGTCGCTCCGCCATACATTCTATTATTATTATCGTATTTGCGCTCGAGTGACAAAGAAAAAAAACAGAGTGAGAAAAAGTAAGGAGGACTTGGAAGAAAATAGGATATTGTCATTCAATTCGTAAGAGCCACTCTATCTCTTGAATCTCCTTCCTCCTTCCTCATTCTATACCCCACTCGCTGGTCTTGTCTTCTCTCTCTCTCCTCTCGTCCTTCGTTCAAACAAAACAAAAATTGAAATTGCTCTCCCAAAATATGTTGTACTCTCCACAAAATATGTATTTATGAGGCCGGTTTCCTTTCTCTATTGTACTACCTATTTGTATACCCCTACATAATCTCTGTAAAGAATGAAGAGAGAAAGGGAAGCTTAGTACTATTAGTCAGGGGAAAAGTTGTGGGGGTATAGGAAATAAGCCAGGAATTAAATACAAAATAGAGAATCTTTGGAATGGACAAAAAGTAAAATAAATTTTCTGGGAAGATGGAGAGATCATGGAATGAGTGTAGCAGGGAAAGAGAGAGAAAGTGGAAAAAAGTCTGCTAGTGATTGCGACTCCTACATGTAGAGAACAAGTATTTGCAGATAAAGCTGAGCTCCATGGGATTCCTAAACAGACTTAGAGCATCATAATTGGAAGAGAGATAGAGAGGAAGAGGAAGTGTAACAAACAATAGTGTGATCCACACACAAACACATCCAGTATGGTTATGATGAGCCAACCTTCTATAGAAACTAGGAAGGGAGCAACTCATGCCAGCTTGCCTCTGTCTACCTTTTGGAGTCTGGAATCTGGAATGAGAGTCTGTAAGAGTTTCTTTGTTATAGTGAAGGATGAGGAAGAGGAAGAGAGATATGCACGTTTTTCTATTCTCTGTCTGGCAAATGGCAGAATGTGTATTGTCATGCCTGGAGTCAGTACTTCACTTTCCCTAGTGCAGAGAGTGTGTGTGTGTGTGTGTCTGTCTGTATAGGTGGGTTGGATAGACAGCCACACACCCCAAACACACATGGGGTTTCTATTAGCAACTGTTTGTCTAGTTACCCTCAATTTTCTTCAAGTGGTTGAGCCTGAGGGAAGGAAAAAGATTTCTTTTGTGTGTATCTTTTAAAGTGATTGCAACTTTCTCTCTTCTCCTCATCCTTCCCTTCCCCACCCGATTTCTCATTTCATACAGGAGAGAAACAAAAGGATAGACTTGACTTTATATTCCCAATGAGCTGGAGTCAAACACACACGCACACACAAATATACACAAAGAATGAAAGAGAAAGAGCGCCGAGTGCTAACGTCCATCAAAATAAACAAAGAGAGAGAGAGAGAAAGCGAGGAGAAATAAGAGGTTGTCATAACTTTTTTCCCCTTTCTCCTCTCTTCTTCGCTCTCTGTATTTTTCGGATTGTAAAAAATATGAAGGGAAAATGTTCTCTTATCTGGGCCGTGTGTGTGACGTGGGTGTCCAGGGAGTATTGGGATATTAATAAGGGTTGGACACAGTGACGTTTAGGTTTGGTGGTTTGAGTTTTCCCTGGTCCATCTCCCTCCGCTCCTCCTCTTCATTCACTTCACAGTTGACTAGGATTGTGGAATCTAATTGCATGTGTCGTGCTGTCAAATCATATTTTGTCCCAGCTTCATCATCTATACTTGTTCGTGTACAGTCGACTTGAGGCGGACCATTAATTAAATTCAAAGAGATTTTGACTTGGAGTCATCCCACCACACAGACCGTCAGGCACGGCACAATTTCCCTCTCCCTCCCCAGAACGAGAACATGACCATTCTATCCAGGAGGAGGAAAAAGGAGACTGGATAAAGTATATGCTCCATGCACTGCACAGCCAAAACACAAGGAGGCCTCGGGCTTGATTCCACATGAAATGACAATATTTAACTACAACCACGCTCATCTCAACTCTCCCTCTGTGTCTGTGGCCCATTTTACGAGGACAATGTATACGTGTTATGATGTGTACAGGGACTGGCTCCCTTCAAAAACTTGAGAGCCGTCTCTGAGTCATTATTATTTCAAAATCTACTTGTCTTTTCCTTCCCTCCTCATCCTGACATAAATTGAAGGGAGGAAGGATAGAAAAATTGTCCTCTCTCTTCCCCTCTCTCTCTCTCTCTCGAGTCCTCCATGACTTTCACTGGCGGAAGGTTTCAACTCTGCACTCAACTCTCCGCTCTGAAAACTCACAACTCACGAGAACACCAATTAATTCAGCCTGACTCTCTGGATATGAGTTCGAAATTTTACGAAAATTGATTTAATAAAAAACTCAGTTCTCCATTTTTTTATTTGAGTATTTGAAGAGGGTCTCTTCCCACTTTGAATACATTCACTCATGAAAGGAATCGTGATGAACCTGTTACAGTGTTTTCATTTGAACCAATTAAACTGAGTAAATTGTATTTACATTTTTCAAAATTTGATTTTTGAAAATTACCTGGGGGAAAACTAGATCGAGTTTGTAGAAAGGAAATAAACATGAGATTCACTTCTTTGAAGTGAAATTAAAGACATGTGAGTCGGGTATTGAAAATTTCATTGATTAGTATGTCTTTAATGACACCCCTATAGAGATTGTGTACACATGGAATGGAGGATGTGAGGGAGTCATCAAAAAACTCAATTTCCGTTCATTCTAATTACTCCCTGTTCCCAAATCCCAAGTATCAAATAAATTACATTTATTAGAGTCCTCCCCTCCCGCCATCCTACAACCACCGTTAATGGGATGTAGTATGACTTTTCCAATAAAATTCTTGATGAACTGGCTGCGGCGGAGAGAGTATGAGATTTAATGTTTTTGTAGTCTCTCTCTCTCTCTCTCATTTTATCGGGTTCAATTCAATTTCGAGAGGAGCAAATCAACTTTTTTGATGACATCTCTTAAATATCACAATTTTGAACTGGGCATCTCATTTGGCTCACCTCCTCCTCACTTTCGGTCATATGAAGAGAGATATTTGAGTCGGGTTTGGATCTGAGAGGAAAGTTGAGTGTGGGTACATAAAGAGAGATGAAATTACGCTCGAGTATTTCATCCATCTTTTACGAGACTCTATCGATCCTCTCTCCACAGACTTGACAATAACCGAGGGGGAATGTGATCGAGAGGGAACGAGTAGAGAGAGAGAAAAGGGGAAGGTCATACTTTATGATACGATTGGATTTTTCAAAAAAATATGTATTAATTTCAAAAAATACGTACACAACTTTCCCCCTTTCCAATCATTCTGAACCCTCAGGTAAAATAAAAATATGATTCCAATTTTAAAACACACGCATAATACGATTCCAATCTATTTTATTTTCGAACATGGAAGCAAAATAAATTGTTTGTACGCAATATTAAATCATGAGGGTCAACTTGTTTTCCCTCCCAATGATTTTCGACTAACTGTACACATTGTACACATTTAATTTGTAACCCTCCTACTTTCTCCCTACACACACACACACACCTAAACATAAACAGATACACAGAGTTTATTGGACCCATGAAGGTGATGGAGTGGGAGGAGATTGGAGAGAGGAAAGTTGTAAATATTTTTTAGCAACACACTCTCCTGTGGAAAGCATGTCTACCTGGAAAGTGGTGTCTGGTGAAAGTGGATGTTGTAGGGAGGAGAAAGATAGGAAAGAACTGGAGAAAGTGGCTGAAGAGTAAATTTGTTGTAGGGAGTCTCTCCCTGAGTTTGAACGCAAAGCACTTTACGTTTGTAGTTTCAAAGTTTTCCCCTCCTTTCCCACTCTCTCTCACTCTCTTTCTCTTGCGTATGTTCCAACAGCGACAAACACACATAGTGTCTAAAGACAAAAGGAAAGTGATGAAAGAAATGAGTAAAAGCGGTAGCAGTCAAGAAGAGAGAGAGAGAGTGAGAGAGTGAAAAAGAGTGAGAGAGAAAGAATAAAAATAAGACGACGAAGATGGAGAAGGAGGACAAGGCTAGAGGGATAGGACAAACTGGAGTGAACTATGTGTGTGTGTGTGACAACTGCAAGGCAGAAGATACCAGTAGATTTCTTCATTCTTCATCTCCTCTTTCTCTACTTTTGTGTCTCTCCGTTTTTTACCCCACTGTCTACCCTTCTCTCTCATGGATGTTACTTTTACTACGTTCTTCCTTACTTTCCCATGAACCCCGTCCATATACATGCATCTACTTTCTCCTTCGACTTGTTCTTAACTTTCTTCTTCTCTCCCCCCTTTTCCCTCCCTCCCTCCTCCAGAGTGAAAGGAAGGAAAAAGACAATTGAGATTTTTGTGAGGAGTAAAAAAATGGGAAGAATTTCAAAATCTATCATACAGATGAGTTGAAAATGATGCCGACTTTCTGAACACTTATAATTCTCTCTCTCTCTATGTTCAGCCTGAAGCCAAGGAAGAGAAGAGAATTGACATTTTTTGGAAAAATGAAGTTCCTTCATTTAGATATTCATGAACGACAGACAGTCACAACCACAACCACACACACACACCAACACATACATTTCACTCTCGACTGTCACCAGACTTTTTTCTCCTGTCGGCTACTGCCTTTGGTTTCCAAAATACTCTGGGAATATCACCCACACACACACCAAGTGTCAAAAAAAGGAAAATCCTCGAAACATGTTGATAAGTGCAAAGTATCTTTTTACATGGCATCTACATTTAGCTCTCACCACACACACACACAAATGTCAAGGAAAAGAAACGACTTTCTTCCATTCTACGATGTTGAATTTTTTTTCAATCACATGGACTTTGTCTTGTAAAATCTACCTACATCATGTGATCCCTCAGTCTCTCTCATATAAATAAAGGGAGTGAGGGGAGTAGGGAGGGTGAGAGAGAGAGAGAGTCATGAACTTTCTCCGGGGAAAGTGGAAGACATAGATAAGACGAGGATGAGACCGGAGGCATAAATACACTACTCAGAGTGAGAGAGACATGAGGAAGAGGGAGAAGGGCTGTATGGAAAGATGAAGGGGAGAGATAAAGCCAGAGGTTGGGTCGTTGGGCAAAGACTCAAAAGAAAAGCATGTGCATAAATACACATGTACTCCATGTACATTTGGCTACATGTGAGGAGGGAGAGAGAGAGGGGAAAAGGTGTTAATAAAAGATGCATAGGGAAAACTTGAACATGTTTTCCAGAGGTTCTTGGTTGGTCTTTACATATTTAGAGTTAGATTTGCAATCCTCATCTTCCCATTCCAAAGAAACCTGACAGAGGTTCTAAAACACTGTGTCTTTCACTCTCTTTCTCCTCATGAGTGTGTCTTTCTCTTTGTGTGTGTTTGTGTGTGGTGGGATGTAAAATGTAAAGTTTAGAAGACACAAGTTTCCCCTTGTATTTTTAAAACAAATTTATGGAAGCATTCAATTTTTTATTTCACAGAAAAAATGTAAAAAAAACAACGCATGTCTTTGGATCCTTTAGTTCACAAAACTATTTCTTAGTTCCTCCCTTTAGTCTCAACGTTGTGTGTGTGTGTGAGGGTAAATACAGACGTGGAGGACTGTAATGTGTGTGTGTACTCCATTCATTTTTAATACAGACCATATCCATTATAAAGAAACGCATTGGGGGCTGAGAGTCGGCCTGGGCTTTTTATCCGAGATGGATTTGGATAATGTAGCCAATTTATGGAAAGGTGGAAAGCAAAAGCAATGCTAAGAAAGAGAATGGTATGGTGTGGAGGGGGTGTCAAGAGAAATGTCTTTTCCCTCTTCTCTCTCCATGTGAATAATATGGATGCACCTCTAATCTGCAAAGCTGTACTGGGGTAATGGCTAAACATTTTATTTTGTGTGTTGACTCTTCTCTCTTTTTCTCTCTTTCCAGAATTTGAAGAACCAAATAATGACAACAAATTTATGGGTAGAACAGGTAATTCAATTTTTTATTCTTCTCTCTCTCCCCCTCTTCCCTTTCCCGTCCGATCCAACTTGAATGCTTTCTCTTCCTCCGACACCACATATAATATGCAGATGTGCCGCGTGTGGTTGTACACATACTCTCGCTTCTCTTTCTTTCCCCGCTTTCTCCTTTCCTTCTTCTTATCTTCAGCTCTACTGTGAATCTTTGGGAACGGGAGGAGAGAGCGTCATTTCTAGCGGCAGCAGAGGAAAGAAGGCGGAGTGAGGGAAAGAGAAAAACCAAGAGCCAGACAAGGAGTCTGTCTATGAATGTGTGTGGATGTGGGAGCGTTCAGCATTTATCATGAGACTATCTACCTGCACTAAATCCCAAGTGTGTTCCTTGTCTACACACTATGTGTATGCACCATACAATATCCATTTTTTTATATTTCTTGGCTTACGCTTTCTCCCCTTCCCCCGCCTTTAAGCTACCTCTAACTTGCATTTCCCTCTAATCTCTAATTCTATTCAAGTTTTCCCTCTCCTCCCCCTCTACTCCGTTGTGTGTGTGTGTGTGTACATACAAGTATACATGAGCATGTGTGTGTGTGTCTTTCTCCTTTTTTATTTAAGCTGGACTGTCTTAGAGGAAAGGGACGAAGGAAATTCAAATAAAGCTTTAAAGCTATTAGAATTCTCTTGCCACTCCCTCCCATCCTTCCTCTTCCTTTCTCTCTTTCTCCCCCATACCTCCTTAACATGGACCTGTCAGAGTCCAGGTCTTGGCTCCCTTGACTTTCCCTTTCTTCCTCTTTCTCCCCTGGACGGAATTGACTGGTTGGGTTTTCACCATGAAAAGTGTAGAAGCGGATGTGAATTTTCTTGTGCATGGACAAGTTTTGTAGCTTACTAAAGAGAGGAGGAAGGGAAGGGGGAAGGAAGGCGGGTAACATGTAAGCACCCGGGTGAATGAAGATCCGGGTTAGGAAGAGTAGTAGTAGTAGTAGTATAGAGAAAACTCGGGGTTTTTGGCAAAGTGAGTTGAACTAGAGGAACTGGAAGGGGAAAGTGGGAGGTGGGTGCGTGCAGGATTTTATCCTCAAATCCTAGTTTACACAAATGACGGAACAATTAACTCATCACCTTCTTAACTGAAGACTTTCCTCGAGTTTACTTTGATTGCTCAACTTGTTCCTCCTTCTTCTCCTTCATGTGGCCTCATGAAGACTTCACAGACACAGACACACACACACAGAAACTTAGGAGTGTCAATTGTGTTTTCCACGTAATTGCCTCTCTTTTGGGATTACTCCCCCTCCTCCTCTCACTACGTACACAACAGTATATTTACCGCCATCAGCCCCTCTAATACTCTATGTAGTCATTTTGCTTTGAATTTCCATGCTCCTGAGCACACAGACCCCCTCCCGCCTCAGATTCTACATTTCTCTCTCTCTCTCGTTGACTATCTGCCTCTACAATACCTGATTACTCTATCTCTTCAAACTCTATTTCAATTTTCTCGGAGCATGAGGCACCAGGGTAGATGGGGAAAAGTAGATAGGATTTTACCTTTTACTTTCTCCCTCTTTCCAGTCCTAGAGAACCACTTGAGGTTTTATCAACTTTTTTTATTTCGCACATCAAACGCTTCAGAGCCTTCGCCTCTTCTGCTTTCTCCCTCCCTCATTTTCTCAGATAGTCAGACGAGCTTTCTCACCACTCTCTTTTCTCCTCTCTTTCCTTTCCTTTTTAGACATGCTTGAGAGGACAGGTAAGGTATTGTTATCTTTTTACGAATGTATTTCTAGTCTTCAGCTACAAGATTCGTTTAAGGAGTCTCGCGGAGAAAGACACAAAATTCAGGAATCTCCAGTCTTTGTCTTGTCTCAATTTCATTCCCCTCACTCTCTTCCCGTCCGTTGTGTCTGCGTACTTGTAGTACATACGTGTGTGCTTTGTATGGACTGAATGAAATGCAATTTAGAGCAAGACGCTACGGCAAAGTCAGAGATGCAAAATTTCGACGCAATCTCTCTCTCTCTCTTGTGCGTGTGTTCAAGAGACACGAGTGTAGTGGAGCGGACAGAGTTTATTCTAAACATTTTAATTAATTACAGATTTAATCTCTTATCATCAAGTTTCAAAACTTTATCTGCATGTGTGTATGCGTGTGTCTCCCTGTGGTTGATTTACATATATCATCTTGAAAGCTGGAGAGAAAGTTTCGTGGTGAAAGTTTCATTTTGTGGCAAATTCTAGAAATTTTGTTTCTCTTCTTTCCCATCGCTCTGTAAATACGCATAGTTTTGTATGAGTATATTTAAAATTTTGGACAAAATTAATATTTATTGGAAAGGACATATATACGTCTTGTATTTTGAAGTTAAAATTAAATTAAACTATTTCCATGAGACTCCAGAATTGTTCATTCTAGTAAAGTCAATTTTGTATTAGGCAACACTCCAACAAATCTAGAGAATACAGGAGAGGAGAAAGTCGTGTGGCTAAATAATGAAAATAAATGTTACTAATTGTGAGCTCTTTACATATTGATTAAAGTCGTAATTGATTAAGAGATGTAGAAACTATAGTGGGAAGGTCCAGCACAACAAAGGGAGAGAAAGGCCTACACATTACATGAAACAGTTTCAACGAACCTTGAAAAAGATTACACGGAATGGAGAGGAGCGGGGAAGAAAGGGTAACAGACAAGAATTCCTAAATCCAGTCTAACAGTTGGATTTGACGTTTTGTCTATACCTCTAGAAAGCCTTTTAAATTTCAAAGCCTACGCACACTTGTAATTGACACACAATCTAATTTCATTTCCCGCTTTCTCGCCCCTCTGTCTCCACACATACACACACACACACAAATAACCCAAAATTCACTTGAGTTTTCGCAGCGTCAAAGGACAATACACATGGTAGTTTTCATTTTACAATTTTCATTTCAAAATTCTAATTTATTCAATGCTCTTTTACCTTCCACCCTACCTTCTACTCGTATGTATTATCTTCCCCGTCATATCTAGACTTTTCCCTAATCCATTCTTTTGTAGTCGGAAACTTTGTTACATTTTCCAATTTTCTGGCAGACTGGGAGAAAAGAAGGGAAAAAGGAGGAACGAATCCTTATTGTAATTTATTTATTTAATTTTTAATCTAATGAAAGCCCAGTTACATGTGCTCAGGATTACACAAAATTATCGTTGACAAATTCATGACTTTGATCTTACTCTTTTCACAAAAAATATTTCCTCCTTCTCTTTTATTCCTTTCAAATATCTTCATATTCCTTACATCTACATTTACACACGCACACGCCGAACATACGACACAGGGGGAGACCGCAGCGGGGGAAGAACAGGGTCCAGGAAGTAAGGGAAAGTTGAGCTTGTACAAAACACCGTCGTCAAAAAGTCTTCATGAATAATAAAGTTAGAATGAAAAAAAAAGAAATTGAGAATTGAATTACAACTTTTTAATTTAGCTACCATACCATGACCCTCCTTTTCCCTGGTTCGTGATGGTGGTGGCAGAACAAGTTTCTTTGACAGAGGAAGAGAGAGGGAGAGAAAGAAGGGCAAAGTATTATTTTATGGTGGTTGAGCTCTCTCTTAAACTTTTCCTGGCGCTCCCCTTCATTCAACCCCTCATTCTCTCTCTCCCTATCGCTTCGTCTCTTCTTCCTTCGCACAACGCCACATTGCAAAATTTACAGTGCAGAGACAAGGCTTCTGCAGTGTCCTCTCCTTTCTCTCTCTCCGTGTACAAGATACACAAGTCACTGTATTGTACTTACGAGCTTATGATTTAATGAACGATATGATTGTTCAGACTTTCTCTTCCTCCCTCTCCTTCTATCTGCTCGACTTTCTCTCTAAATATGTACACTGTATTTACGGCTTCCGTTTTTCCCAAAACTTGTACATTGTACATTTTGTGACTTTGTCGTGTGCGGAGCTTTGTTAACCCGCCTTTCTCTTTCCTCTCTCTCTCTCTCTCTCTTTCTCTTGTACCTATAAGCGTGTGTGTGTGTCCCAGGGAAATTTGTGCCTCACATGACATCCCTCGTATAATAACAATGCGAGGGATTCCGTATTTTATATCTGTACACTCCTCCTCCTCCTCCTCCACTATTTACACAATAATTATCATTCCAACTTCACTCGTTCGATCTCCCTAATTTCTGTGTATGTGAATGTGTGTGTGTGATGTAGACTTAGTTATTTATATTTTGGGGTTGCTGGAGTCACAGCTGTTGTGATATACAATTAATTTCGAATTTTTTTCTCCTACGCTCTATACTCCTTCTGTCTCCGTTTGATAATTCTCAGTATTTTATTGTACAAGCCAGTGCAGTGCAGGGCCAAATTCCCTTTCTCCCTTTTCTGTTCCCCAGTCTTGCTTGTTATTCATTAGGTGGATAGGTTTTCTGGGGATAGGTCCCTAATTATTTTCCATTGAAGAATTCACCACGTGTTTGTCCGTAACATGAATTGTCGTGTGTGTATTGTGTATAAAGTGTATATTATATTTATACAGAAGGAAAAAATTGAAAGATCGAACCAGGGCAGAGAAAGCAAAAGAAGAGTTGGGAGAAAAGGTAGAGAAGGAGGAAAAAAACTTTTCCAAAGTTTTGAGTACATAAAAAGATAGAGAAGAAAAAGGAGATATATTTTGTGTGTGTGTGCTTTCTCTTCCTCTTTCTTTCTATTGTATTTACAGAGGAGGAACGTATTGCTCTGCTCTTTTTTCCTTGATGGTACACTTACAAAGTGAAGAATGTAGTGCTTGCTTGCTCCATTTGGGTAAATTGTTTCCGAGTTCATTGCATGCATGTAAACTTTTCTCTCTCCCTATTTTTTTGCTTTCTCCATTTTTTTGTGCTTTCTTTCCTTCTGTGTTGGTTGGTGGGAGGGAAAAAGATGGGAAAAAAGGTTGAGTGCATTGTCTATACTGTAGTGTATGTATAGCGTGAAAATAGCTCATAACATAACATAACTAATGGTGAAATTTTTCTCTTTTTTTTCCTTCTGGAAAAAGTTCTGGTACGACTACAAGCTGACATGGGTAAATCTGTCACGCCTTCATTTTTTTAAAGTTTTTTCCTCCGTCCACTCCGTATGTTTAAATGAACAGAGATTGACTTTGGAAATTTTTTGGGGTGCGGGGGAATTTTTATTTCAGGATCCTAGCGAGTATGGAGGTGTTAAAATGCTCCATGTGCCTTCCGATCATATATGGCGCCCCGATATCGTCCTGTGAGTACTTTTGACATGTCACAACATTTATTAACACGCTTTTTAGTCTGTAAAATATTTCTCCAATTTTAAAAACGTTTTTGCAAAATAATGGAAGGAGGTCAATCTTCACACAGTAATAATTAATGTTTAATCAAAATATTTATATGCAATTTTTGTTTTTTCTTCCGCCCTTTAACTTTGTTGATGACAATGATGATGTTAATGACTGACCACAGATACAATAAGTGAGTACAAAAATAAATACAATTCCTTACGGACTCTTTCCTTCTTTCTCATTATCGACTCGTCGAAATCCACCTTTCTTATCGTAAACTCATCGCTCTTGAAATGACTATGCAAAGAGACCTCCTCCTCATCGTACAGGATTCTGAAGACTTTTTCCTTTCTAGGATAAGATTAGGTGAGTCAATTTGAAAATAGGATGAGTAGAAATGGGGAGAGGAACACATTCCTTGAAATTAATGATGCAACTCAAGATCTATTTAGCGTCCAAGTAATTGATTTTTCTTTACATTTTCACCCACTTATTCCATCCAACTCAATTTTTTCCCTCGCCTTTATGTTCTTTCATTCACTTTAGACTCTCTCCCTACCCTGCAATTGTGAGAGCTCATTACAGTGCAGTGCCTTTCCTTTCGTCTCCACATTCAACTGGAAATAGCCAACAAAATAAAAGTAGACTCTCTCTCTCGGTGTCTGCCTTTGTTTCCTCTTTCTCCTTTCTCCTTGGGGAAAGGACAAAAGACAGTTCAATGTTGGAGAACAAAGATAATTGAAGGTGGGTCACAAAATCCAGACTCTTCAGTAGAAGATCCGTCATTTTGAAAATCACTGTCCCATTATTGATCCAATCAGAACAATCATTTAAACTTTTGAGCTCCCCTGTCCCTTCTTTTTTTGTACTAGTTAAATTTTAATCAGGATAAATGGTCCAATCCTTTCTCCTGCAGTTACTTTAATCTGTTCTCTCCTCTTCTCTACACAGTTGTTTATCTTTGTGAGCATCTGAGAATACGATCTTCATAAGTAGTTGAAATTCCCCTCGTGACCTTCGTTTTGAAATGAGATGATAATTGTGAGGGTTATAACAATTTCTGAATAAGATGAGGAGGAAAAAATCATTAAAAATGAAGTGTCCGTCGAGACAAGGAGGAAAGAAAGTGAAAGTAGTTGTTGTGTAATTAATTAATTTTGTAACAAAAATATCAAAAATTTCTACTCCCGACACCAACACCCCAACACAGGTAGACAGAGAGACGACACTTTCTCTTGCATTACCTAATTTTAGTTTATGTTACATTTAATTGGACCCCGGTCAGGACAAGACAAAGAGATTAGGTAAAGAGGAGACTGCTTAAGTAGTCATGAAGCATTTTCTGGGAGGAGGCAGAGGAGGAGGAGGAGAGTGTTGTGCTCTAATTAATTCTGTCTCTATGTAATGTACAATTCAGATGAATAATGTATGAACCCTGACAATATACAATTTGTAGATGTACATTTTATGAACAAACGGAGTCGCAGTCGCCTCTCCTTGTATACATATTATAAATTGAGGAGGATGTGTGTAATGTCAGATAGTTTAGATCCTTTAATAGAATAATTAGTTTTGGGGGGACACTAAAGAGTAAAAACTGTCCAGCTAATTGCCAAGTTTCACCAGTTGGCTAAATTTAATGACATAATTTAATGAGAGACGCTCCTTCTGTCCCTCTTCCTCCATTTTCTCAACTTATATGTCTTATAAGACAAGTCATGTCTATACTATACGTACAAGTATAGAATGGGGGAGGAAGGGACAGAGTTTATTGGAGAAGAAAAACAAGGGATATAATTATAAAACGAAAGAAAAGAAAGGAGATAGGGAAGAAGGAGGAGGAGAGTAAGTGAGACTGTTTATACTGTATAATATTAATTCCTTGTCAAAACCAACCACCCAACACACAACCAAGCCAGGCTTACTCCTATGTAGAGTACATGAATTGGACCCGCACGTATTGAGACTAAAGTCTCTCTGAAAAATTATGAGCAGGAGGTGGACAAAAAATGGGTAGAGAAAAAAAACTTTCATCCACGGAATAAATGTGTAGCCAAGTTTTTCCTCCTGCTTGGAACTTTCCATGGCCGGATGATCACCTTCCTGTCTACCTTCTTTTTTCTTCACTCCTCCTCCTCCCCACTCACATTTCTCTTCCCTCTCTCATCTCCTAGTCTTTGATTGAAACGGTGAGCTGTTCTGTTGGAGATTCCGGGAGGAGGACTAGGAATTTCAGAGAAGGAGGACAGAAACTAAAATATTTTTTATGAGAGAGACAGCGGTGGGAATGTTGACAAAGACGATGCAGCTGTGGATGAAGAGACTGTAGAGTCGAGATTTCAATTATTATCTGTTCCGCATCCCCTAGCTCGTATTTCAGCTCCTCTGCCTCCTCCACAATGAGGAATGAATGTGGTTATGGATACGGATACGGATGAGGATTGTAAAAACGGATTGGAGAGATAGGATTTAAATTTTGAGCCGACCATCATCCCGTCATACAAGATGGAGGGAGGAGGATAGCGAAATGAGCGAACGGAGGCAGGATTTTGAAAACTTTTGTAATTTACAAATTTTACAAAGAATCCTTCTCTCTTCTCTCCCACACACAAACACATTATACATAATACACAACACATAATTTGTGAGTAAAGCGTGAGGGGAGTGGAGCCACGTGGCTCTCCTTTTTGACTGTGAAAATAGTCCTAGGAATATAATAAGGTTGTGTGGAGGAAAGGGGGTTTGACATGGAACGTCAGATTTCATGATGTATGAGGTGGGTGGGTGGATTTTGAGTGTCTAAAGACAAACTAGCGAATTTTTGGATATGGAATTATGGAACAAAGGAGGTCGGTCGTTGACCATGTAATAAACAAAAACAGCCAACACACACACACACACACCCCATGCACTGGAGGATTATGAGTGATTTGATTCGATGTGAAATCATTAGTTAGCTCTCATATTATGTATGTTTGTACGTTGTGTGTGTGTGTGTGGTAGCTCCAGACATGGAAGAATACAGTAGTCTTTACCATGGAGCGGAAGTATGAAGGCGAAGGCTACTCCCCTCCACTCTTTCTCTGTATCGTTATTTGTGTGCTATTCACATGATGCTGTATTCTTGTTGGGAAAGTGAAAGTGTGTGTTGTGTGTCTGGCTAATTCACAATAGTACAAATAGTTGAATGTGACTGTGTTCCTATGAACTGTGGCATGTACCGTAGATTTTCTGATTGAACTCAGGGTCATGGCAGATCCTCGCACTTTTGTAATATCCATAATATTTTAAGATATTTTTGAAAAATTTCGTGTACCCGATTGGAGAAAGTGCAGTGGAGAAAGTATGTATCATATAGTACACTTTTACATATCATTTCAAACTTCTTTCTTATCAAACGGAAATTCCCCTGTCGTAGTCTTATACAAGCAAATCTACGGTATTTCCAATTTTCTTCGTCCTGTATATTCAAAATAGTGAAAGGATGATGCATCACGGAGTGTGGAGAAAGTCAATGCTTTGTATAGAGTTTTTCTTTGGAGTCCACGTGCAGGGACTTTCTCTATTGAAAAGGTGAGTTGTGGGTTTTGTGTGGCGTGTAATGGAGTGCGTTCTCTCTTTTCTTCCTGCGTATGTGTGTGTGCGTGAAAGAGAGGTGGGCACAAGGAAAAGTTGGAAGGCCGTCCCGGGCCAAAGACAAAGTAGAAGTAAGGTGAAAAGGTGAATGATTTGATTTGAAGAGTCAGGAGGGTAAATACACAGTCGTGTGTGGTGTATATATACACGTAAGTAGTGTAATGGGGAGAATGGAGAGGAAAAGTGGATTCGATTCGACGATGCGAGAGAGAGAAGGAGGAAAAGAGTCTCTTATCAGAGTCCATAACGTCATGATGATGAAGAATGCATTTTGATGAAGTGTATTTTTTTCTCCACTTTCTCCCACCCCCACCCCCACCCCCTCCTCCTCTCCTCTCTCACTCTTTTTCTATGGTGAACGACGAACGACGACGGGCAGTGCTGATGGTAACTTTGAGGTAACATTGGCCACGAAGGCTACGCTGTATCATAATGGACTGGTCGAGTGGAAGCCTCCAGCCATTTACAAGTCGTCATGTGAAATCGATGTGGAGTACTTCCCATTTGATGAGCAGACATGTGAGTGTGCTGACGATTTGCTATTATATCTCCCCCCCCCTCTCTCTCTCTCTGTAATGTGTTCCCTTTGATCTTGTTAATATTTCTCCTTCACTCTTTCCCTTCTTTCCTCATAATCATATTGCTCATGTATGTAATTAACTAATTGTGTAATTAATTTCGTGTCAACCCGGAATAATTCTTTGTGAGAATGGGGTGAACGACAGCCTTCATCCCATCATGTCATGTCATTAATTAATTATTTATTATGGAACCTCCTTTTACATTTGGTTTTGGTTTGGTTTTGGTGTGAGCGTGAAAATAATGATTTGCAGATGTTAAAGTCCTTTTCCTTCAGTTTCTTTGATTTATTTTCTGTCCCACTCGTTGCGGTGATAGTAAAAAGAAAGTGTGTGTGGGTGCGTGAGGAAATAATAACTTCTTGTTCTTTATTTTAATGCCTGATTGGATTAGGTGTTATGAAGGTACGAGATATACTATTACTCACTAACTTATATGAATTGAAATTGGTTTGATGATATAATTGGATATTTGATTGTTCAAAAAAAATCTCTCTTTTTCAGTTTGGCAGCTGGACATATGACGGATTCCAGGCAAGTAACTTGTTTGATTTGTGAGGGAAAGTGTGGTGAAAGTGGAGAGTGTGAGAGACTCTTTGGTCTTTAAGTAAGGGATAAAAAGGACTCAAAATCATACACACACGCACAATAACATTTGATGAGGAGTCTTTGATGTCTCTCCTCTACTCTCTATGCCTTTCTCCATGTCCGTCTGTGTATGTATAAAACGTACAAATTCATTTCCTATGGAATGGTTTATATGAACTAGACGAGAGGGAAAGTAAAAGGATCCAATATCGCCACATGTTTCTCTCTGTGTGAAAAGAATTGACTTTCTCTCGTCAATTTATCAAGTGGTGGAGGGAAGGGGTAGGATTGGAGGGTCGTGATCTGGACAATATATTTGATTATAGTACTGATTTCCACTTGGGTTTGGAAATGTGTGTGTGTGAGTGTACATGGCCAAGTGGACGTGTGTGTGTGACTGAGTGTGCAATAAGGGTGTACACTGTGTAGACACACTGTGTGTCTGTGTGTGTATGGAAAGTGAGGTAGAGAAATGAAAGGGAAGATAGATAGATGACCATTTTATCCCGCACACGGACTACTCAGACAGGTCCTTTCATTCAATATTCCGAGACACACAAAAAAGTGTTTCAGTGTTCCGTGTTTGTGTGTGAATAAGAGTGGGTGTGAATGAAGTATGAGGGTGCCCACGCAAAAATATTTGTGACGGGATCCCATGGGAGAGCATTTTTGGGAAATAATTATTGGGTACTCATGGGATCTTATGGGTACCCGATGACATTTTAACCCATGGGCGACACACAAACGCGACCCATGGGACACGAGATACATTTAACCCAAGAGGAAAGATGTGTATTGGGATCCCATGAGTCCCCATGGGGATAAAACTTTCTCCATCCCAAGAGCTTCCTCGTCCCGTATTTAACTACATTTTTACTAATTACAAGCGAATCAACATTTTGTGGATGTTCAAAATGCACTTTTCAGGTAGCCCTAGTCGATACTATTCTTGTGTAGTGAAAGAATTGGCTTAAAATTGTGATATCTAATTTTAAAATCCGTTTTTCGATTTCTAATATTGCGATGATTTTGACATTATACCTAGTAGTTAATTATAGTCAATTTAAAGCGTTCTGAACATTGTTTGAAAACAGAAATGTGTAGAACAATGTTAGCAACATTGTAGAAAAAGGAATGACGTATATAAAGTGATGAAATATTCAATGTTGTTTTGTTTTCTGTGTATAAAGGCTAATTGGAAATACTTCCAACATTTTTGAATTATAAAAGTGCTTCAAAAACAATAAAATATTGTTTAATTGATTACTTATTACTCTTACAATGATGAAAAATGTGTGTTTAACATTGTAGATCACTATTTTCTTCAATTAAAATTAACTAAGTGTCCACACACAATTAACAAACTAGAGTGAACTGTGATGATGTCCACAAAAATTTTAATTTTGTGGAACAAGATTAAACAAAGTTTAATATATTCTAAACACATTATTTTTAGTCTATTATGTCCCTCACATGAAACTACACAAATTAACTAATGAAATATGTTTTACAATGCTGGAATAGTTTAACTAAATTCGTTTAATCGTCATTAACAATATTCTTCACACACACACACACACACACACAGAAGATTCAGAAAAACCTTAGGAAAGTAGAAATAGGACGTGGGACGAA